>JAOUZG010006535.1:1928128-1947500 GCA_026289955.1 Argiope argentata
AAGGTAGAAAAATTATTTTAAAACTTAATAAATAAATAAGAGTTTTTCTATGTAGCTCACATGCAAAAAATGAAAGACCATAAAAATTATATACTTTTTTACAGTATTTGAAGTAGAACATGATTTTATTTGCTAAAATATTATTAAGATACCTTTAAAGATTAATTGAATATTAAAATCATTCAGTAAAACGAAATTAGTATCTGTATAATAATTTTTATTTATAAATATTTCCATCCTTAAAATTGTAACTCTATAACGAGATTTTCATAAACAACATACAAAAACATTGAAATAACTACTGAACAAATAGTTAAAATTTGATCTAAAATCAAAAGAAAAGATAGGCTTCTATTCAAATTTGAAGCTGTTTATTTAAATAAAGTACAAACCGCCATGCTTAGCAGACATTGAAAAAAATTACGAAATTTATTTTATAAATTTCAGAAATCTTTCTATATTAACATTATTTATGCTTTATAGATTTTATTTTACTCTTTTAATAAAGGATTAAGTAATTAAGTAGAATAAGAAGTTAAAAAAATATCCTCAAAAATCCTTTTAGGATTTTATAATTAAGTATATATATTTTCAAAAAAAGTATATTGTCTTTGATGCGAAAATTAAAGGCGGTTTAAATATTGATGTTCTGAAATTAAAATTTTTAAATATAGACTTGGAAAACATTTAAAAAATACTTTTAAGCAAACAATTAAATTAATCTGTCTTGGTAATAAAATAAGAAAATGATGTTTTTTATTGCTTTATAACTTTTAATTTGCTGTTTTTATTTTTCTAATGTCATATTGAATAATAAAGTCTCAAATAATATTTTAATGGAAAATTAAACACAAATAAAGCTTTTTTAATCACTTGTAAAGTATTATTATCCTTAGACAGTAATTTAACTTTTAATTCATAAAAAGTTAGTGTTTCTCGTTAACTTTTAATCAGATTTTATTATTTTAATCTATTGGATTTTTTTTTCTTTTAATACTCGGATGTTTCATAAAATACTTCTAGTGTCTATGAAACATTTTCTCAACAAAGTTATATCATCAAATAGCCTGTAAAAGGTATCAGAGCGTCAAAAAAAGTTATCGTCAAAGGTAACATGTCATGGTTGCCTGTTGCTAAGGTAAGACCGATTCCCCCGAAGAACCCTCGCGTAAGAAGGTTTGTTGATATCTATCATTTTAACATCTAAGTTCATCAGTTTCTTTGTTGTTGTTTCTAATGGCACTTGCCATGGACGAGCTCAATAATAAATCAACAAATTTAAGCCGAAATGGGCGTCTCTTGTTTTTAAGTAGCGCCAACTAGGGCCTTGAGGACGACTTAGCTACTCAGTCATCACATTCACTTGCACATCCCCATTTTACTAGGAGGAGGGTAGATTGACTCACCTCACAGATAGAACACAGAAGAAGAACAGCCATTCCCTAATTGGGACTCGAAACCGGGACGTCAATCACAAGGGAAAATGACTGCCCCTATACCAGGACACCGGCGAATTAGTTTCTCTTACGTGAAAGCACATTTCGTTGGTATTAATAAATGGAATCATAATATTAATACAGATCTAGCCCAAATAAGGAATTTAGCTTTTATGAAACTAGTAAGGACTTCCCGAGAACATTCTACTTAGCTTAAATCAGTACTAATTAAACATATAACATGATCAATAATATTCATATTTGACTGAATGTGACTTTGTTAGGGTTATTTCCATAGGTAACACGACTCCAGGGGTGGTTGTGGCCTGGTGGTAAGGCTCTTAAGCCATAGGGTTTCACGTTCGAGACCCGATTCTTTCAAAGAGCCCTGATGTAAGAGGTCTGATGCCCGTTAAATCCGTCAGGGACAGACTTACTCTGGTGTGTTGTAGACAGGTAGGGCTAGCTCAGATGCCATCCTCATCATATGACAACGGTTTAAAATTACCATCTCAAAATAGCACTAGTTTTCCTTTATAATGGGACGTTATTATAATTAATCTATAATTTATCTACGAGATGATGAAATATTTTGGGAGGTATAATTGTACTAAGCTGGGTTCATAAAGATAAACTCTTTGGAATGAATAAAGATCATTAATCAAGGCTTATGGCAACATGTTCTCCTCATAATATTATTCCGTATATACCTACTATAAGTGAGAGTGCTGGCTTTCTGGCACAGAACTAGCGTGTCTTCCTTGTACTCTGGGAGTCAGGGGTTCTAGCATGGGTATTCTTCTCTGTGCTATCTGTTAGATGTGTGACTGTGTCTTCCTGTAAAAATGGACAGGTGAGTGTGTAGCCAAGTCGTACACTTGGCCCTATTTGGCGCTAATTCAAAAACAAGAGGCGCTCCTATCGGCTAAATTTGCTGCTGTATCAGTGGGAGGGGCTTGTCCATTGCAAATCCATAAGTAACAACAACAACATATATGGGAGTTACACTTTTAAAAAACAATATTGGCTTTCTAAACAAAGGCAAAACTGACTGACAAGGATACTGACTTATTGGTGCAACAAACTGATATCGTTATACAGTCTCAAGTTTGAGATGACACAATCACTTTTTGTTTAACTAAAATGTTCATAAAAATTCTTTATTTACAGCATTATAGTAGGAATTCACAAAAACAATTCTGAATATAAATCCAAATTCAAAAAAAAAAAAATACAAAATGAGACATACTACTTTTTATTCGGGAAAACAGAATAGGTTTTGGGTTGTTTCTTAGATAGATAAAACTTTTCTAAGAAATAGGTAGCTCTAATTCTAATAAAACTGGGCTACATTAACATTAGTGTGTATTCCAAAATTCGGTATCCAAAATTTAGAAGCTATGTTTTTAGTTGGATGCAGGATGCAAACAATCTTCTGGAAGGCTTAGGTATATCAATTTTCGATTTCTTGGAAAATCGTTAGGCATATACTTTACATTATTATGCTTAATTTTTATAACGTAGTAATTTATAAATAATTCGAAGACAAATGTTTAGTAGACGAAATAACGAATATTTTTCCAAGAAAAATTTATAGTTGCCTGGTTTGCAGCTCTGACCGCAAGCTTCATCCCTTTAAAACTACAAAATTTTGATTTTTGGGTTTCATTTTTATATCTGTTGGATTAGAGCCTTTTAAAAACAGGAAAAAAATCGACATCAGAAAATATTTTTTTTATTCTTTTGATGTGGTGTTAGCTAAAACAATGACTTTTTCTATATTTGTCGATTTTATTTTCTACACTGATGTGGTAAAAAACTCGTTTGATTAATTTTTTATAGCAGATAGATAATACGGTTGGATTAATTGTTTAAACATCAAAGGATACTAAATTAAAAATCAATCTAGTATATCCCGAAATAGTAAGCATTTTCATTTTTTGTCGAAATACATTGATCACCTTTATTAAATTATTCAAAAAAAAAAACTATGATGGTTATAGAAATCTCGCAGAAAGGAAGACAATCCATTCGAAGTTTTTCTGAAACCAAATTTCACTTCATCATTCATAATTAAACTTTAAAACATAAATAAAACTAATGATTCAAAAGTTTAAAATAGATTAATGAGCTTTCGATTATTCTAATTGAATACCATCTAATATTCATGAGCTGAATTTGGTTAGTAGATCTATGATTCTTATTCTATATTGTAAATACATTAAAATTGATATAATTGATATTAATAATTGATATATTAATTAATGTCAAATGAGTAAATGAAGATTAAACATAATTGTTAACTGTTCAATTCGAGAAACATCATTATAATGTAAAATTTTCTCTATTTTTTCTTTGTGTGTGTATTTACAGGATTTTATTTCGCATGCACTTGTTTAGAATGTAACATCAAAGGATTAATTTCAGTTTTATAGCTGAAGAATACAATTTAATTCTTGGACCAAACTCCAATCAATCAACAAATTTAAAGAAAAGGCTCAGTTTTAACTATGTTAGACATAATTAAGGACAAGTAATAATAAAAAGAAACACGAACTTATCAAAATTGGTTTCACTTTCAAAATTGTGCTTTCCTCTGGATGTTGTTTTCGCGAGTGTATGAAATATTAAAAGAGACCAAAGAATTTGAATGCTTCCGGTTTACTTCATTAAAATATATGATGACATTCTGCGGGGAAAACAATTTTATTGAAACTTGTTAAAAATTTCCCAAAAATTATCTTATAATTAAGAATTAGAGGAACCCGTTTAATGATATTAGTTTTAACAAATAGTGCCACTAAGCTTTCAAATTATTTTAAATTAATTACAACATTTTTATTTCAAAAATATGTTCATTTATTCAGAAATGTTTATACTAAAGATTATCTTCCCTTTCAACTAAAGCCTAATATAGTATTCTTATTTTGTATTAAATCATAACATGTTTACATTAACTTAGCTTATTCAATTTACAAAATGTTAAGTGAATGCGTTATCACTATGACTTAATTGAAATTTAACGAAGAAATCATGACTCTTTTCTGTCATAGACGACTATGAATAAATTTTAAGACATGAGTATTTCTTTCAACAATTTATGATCAAATAATTCTAAAATTTTGAGCACAGATGATCATTAATTTGATTTAAATATTGTTATCTTGAGATTTTAATTGATTTTTTTAAACCTAAAGGCAAATTTCAATGATTTGTTGTAGATTCTGCAATTTCAAAAGAAAAATAAAATAAAATAATAGATGCTCAGAAATATTATTTAATTTTTATTCATTTATCCACTTTAATAATATTTACTTTAGATTAGTTTGGAATAAAGGATATATTATAGTCATTTATTCCGATAAATAAATCCATCAAGAAATTGTATGAACGGCATATCATTTACTCAAAAAAATAAGACATTTGTTTTAAAAGATTTTGTATAAAATCTAGTCTTTAAAGATAATTATATCTTTCTTTCATATGACTATTATTAAATAATAAAATATTTGTTTTTATGACTGTAATAATATATTTATTAGAAAAATACGATAAATTTTCATTCATTCTATAATTAATAAATAATTATGGACATAAATTATTAATTTTCTCAGAAAATTAATATTCAAACTTATGCATGAATAAATGCATATTTTTTTTAATAAAATTCTGATTGATAAGTTATATAACAAAAGAGTTTTCACGAAAACTTAAATACCATCAGTATAAATATGAAATAATATTTATTATTGTATCTATGTTAAAAAGAATAATAAAAGTCCCTTTGCTATTATTAAATAAAAATTACACACATGATCATGCTAACACGAACACTTATACAAAGACCCTTACACACACACGCCCCCACGCACCAGCAGACAAATATTTCGTTATTGGAAACTTATGAGCTGCTTCTCCGTAAATATATAGTCAGGTTTCAGGGGCATAATACGTTTTATTATTAAAATTTTAGCTTTTATAGGATTTACCCAATTCTTCTTGAAACAAAAAGCATTTAATTCTGATTAGAAAATTATTCATGACTTTAAAATGCTTACTTATCTATCTTCGAAAGAATTCATTTCAAAGCAATATTTTGACTGAAAAAGTAATAAAACAGAATAATATTAAAATCGTATCTAAAGAGCATTATTAAAACGTTTTTATCATATGAATATTATAAAATTAGAATGTAATGCATTTTTGACAATAAGTAATTCATAGATAATTTATTGCATTTCAAATAGTCCTACTCTATATAATACACAAGCATAATAATCCCTATAAAACCATATGATTAAGTAGACAGCTCATCTTAAAAGACTGAAAAGAATTCATCAAATTATAATTATTTTCGTTTGGTAAATAAATTTACATTTAAAAAAAACTGGTGTCTGATAAACATAAAAAAATCATTGAATGAAATTTATAAAGAAAAAAATTCTGATACTTAAAAATTTTCTTCTATCTTTATGAAAATATTCAAAACTGACAGGACAAGAAAAAATTTCCGGATTTGCTAAACCGGAGAAAATGCAAAGCGATTCCATGCAATTATAGATTATATAATCCCAATAAATCAAATCAATTATTAAATTAAACTATTTTTCAGCTCTAAGAAATTAGGTTATGGGACAATAGTTCGTAATTTTTTCATTAATATGGTTTAAGTTTAAACATAATTAACTTAATCAATTATTCCCAATTTGGAGCGTGTTGTAATTATTTATATTGAAAATGTGTTATTTTAAATTGATGTAATTATTTTTTTAAATCAGCTTTTTTGATGTACCTTTTTTCCTAATAAGAAATATGAAAATTTACAGATGAAAAAATTAATTTCTTCAATAAATTCCATGCGTTAAAACTCCAATACCTTTCAAATGATAGTTTAATCCACACATGATTTTAATAATAATAGTATTTTCATGAAGCTGTCAATAATTTATAATATTTTTGAAATCTGCATGCATAAGAATAAAACAACAAGAATTGATATATTAATATATATTTCAGAAAAAAATATTGACGAAATAAATTTATAACTTGT
Source organism: Argiope argentata (assembly GCA_026289955.1). Lineage (NCBI taxonomy): Eukaryota > Metazoa > Arthropoda > Arachnida > Araneae > Araneidae > Argiope > Argiope argentata. Next base: position 1,934,615 of record JAOUZG010006535.1, read on the forward strand.
TCATATAAAATTCTTTGAAATTATTTTATAAGTATACAATTGTTCCTCCAAATAGAAAACACGCCTCTAAATTTGCTTCAATTTTCTTGAATTATAGCAAAATATAAAATGAATTTGCATAACAAGGAAGTTGTAAAATAATAGTTATTTATATAACTTTAAAATAGCCTTTTCTTCTTATTTTCTTTCGACGATATTAGAGTGTATTTCATTAGCAAAACATTCACACAACAGCATAGGGCATTTGATAGTAATTTTTTTCTTGATACTGCCATAGAAAATCAACAATTAATTAAACTCTAGACGAATTTCGGTCATTCCATTTCAACAATTTTCTTTTCTAATTTTCAAACCCTCCCATATATATTCAAAATGCTCATTTGAAAATTTGAAAAAATATTACACTTATTGTGAAGTGAAGGGTTTATAATTAAAAAATAATTATCTTCATACCAAAGATTTCAGATTCTATCGATGCTAATTTTAGAATATGACATTTAGATGTTTCAGATTTTAATAAGACTTGAGTCCCTTATATCAATACTTATCTTTCTAATATCGATTTCATTATTTATCCCTTTAAAATATTTAAATTAATTTAATAAATGGGGCAGCTCGAGCACGTAAGCATAAATTTACAAATGAGTGAATGTACTGAAAATATATCATGAATACCACTTTAAATGTCTACAATTTCTTAACTTTTTTTCACAAAAATTTATACACAGCCAGAGTTCTAAAATATTTTTTTGCAGCTATAATAATCAAACTAAAATTCGCCTTTAATAATTGTTCATATTTAGATATAAAATTAAATATATTAAGTTTGTTTTGAATAAAAGTTACTATCTACATGTTTAGAGTAATTGGTAAAATAAGAAGTATATAAAGAATATTCTAGAGCTTTCTACCTTCACAGCGTTTTAATCCGCTTTATTTTAATCATTAACATATAATCTAATATAATAAACATTCAGGAATAAGTATAATAATCTATTTTTAAAAAATTATATCAAAGTATTTATTTTACAATTTTTCCTGATATTAAATAATTACCTTGACAAGTTCTCATTTAAAAAAAAAGAAAATGAAAAATAGTAATTAATTGTTTGAAACAAATAAATTCTGAAGACAAAATTCCTCTCAAAATGGTAAAATAAATGATAAATCAAAATTATCATCAAAACTTAATATTTCAGTAGAAAACTATTGGTTTTAGCCTAAAGTCACAAATATCGCATAACATTGAGCATTTAATTATACAAATAACTCATTAGTTTCCTAATTTTAAGACGGAGGAAAATTGCTAAGTGCATCCTTTCTTTTTAATTCTGAGCCCTTCAGAATACATTGATATAAATAGCAACCTTCAAAACTCAAATATTTATATTTGATTACAAAAAATCTATTCTAATTAACAAATTTTCATGATTTAATTTTGATCTGAATTAAATAAATGTTAATTAAATTTTGCAAACTTTTATTACGATGTTGATACTTGAAAAATGAAGTGAAACGGTTCAAGTTTGGAATACAACATTATCTGTTATAAAATTAATCTTAAATCTTTTTTACAATCGACACAAATTCGAACTCTTTTGAAAGCAGAGATTGTAGTATATATATATTATATATATATATTGTTGTTGTTGTTATTTTTTTGTTATTTTTGGCGATTCGAAATCTCGTTTTATGAATAAAATGTAATTTTCTTGGCAAAAATCATCAACTTACTTAGTATTATGCAATAAATAATCCCTTTCTCTGTAAACAAAACTATTGGCACTTCTATACACTTTCTCCATCAATCAATTAAATCCAGATGTTCTTTGTTCTGAACATATGTTGCTTACGATCGGAAATCCTAAACTAAGCCTTTATCTCATTATTGTTTGTGCAGTTTAACTTAGCAAGTAAATACCAGTCACATAGCTTAATGCCTTGTAATACTTGAAATAAACAAACAAAGTTTTTTTTAAATTTAATAACACTGTATTAGGTTGAAAATTTAGCAAAATATATGGAAATATTTGCAATTGGAATTTTCTATAAATTTATCAGTTTATATTAATATTTCATTATAGTATTTTTTTCACAATGTAATACAGAAAAAAATATTTATATAACCTTTCTGATATTCCTTTATCTCCTTGTTATCATTATTATCTTTGACAAAATATCATTTGTGAAAAATAATTCCCATCGTTCAGATCACTATATATTGATAAGGGCAGTCGCATTTTTTTTATTTTGTAATAAATTCTTAACAATTTTAAGAAACCCTTATATAGTTTCAATATTATTTAATTATAACAAAACTTTTTTTGAAGAATTTTTTTTGATTATTTGGATATTCATTCGTTAAGAGAGTCCTGGATTCCTATAACAGCATTAACACAAGCTTTAAAAAATATATTTTTAAGTAATCTCATTTTAAATTTATCCACAATAAGATACTATATTATCAGAACGATGACTGACGCTCTTTAGAAAAATAAAGAATATTTCTTGAAAATATTGTTTTTAATGCCTATCATTATTTCATCAATGATTCCTCATTATCATTACATAGATAAAGTTAATAGCTGAATATCTTAGTCTGTGATGTTTGTGAGTTATTGCGTAGATACCTTTAGCCACACACACAAAGAGATGCGTAGATAACTTTAGCCACACACACAAAAAGATGCGTAGATACGAGAGAAACAAACCCCTCGGGATAAGACAAATGATTGCATGTGAGGTTATTGAAGTAGAAACAATTTGGGCAAGCTCTTCAAGGACAATTAATTATCTCAGGCAGAGCATATTCATATAAGATTTAGATTTGATAGTTCACGAAATAATTTTAAAAATTGATAGTATTCTTATGTACGTTTGATATAATTATAGGCACATCCATTTTTTAATGTGAAAGAAAAGTTTTAAACTTCCCAATTTACATCATAACAAACAAGGACATTGAACTTCGCTCTGATAAGGTTTTGTTTTATTTAAAAATATTATGATTGGTAAATGTTTTCTTTTCTTTTAAAATATTTTGATTGATCCTGGTTTGTTTTAATTGAAAATTTTTAGTTTGAAAATTTATTGTTAATCATTTACAAATGCTACTGTTCTTGAAAATAATTTTTAATATATAAATCAAACAATACAATAAAATATTTTTTTTGGATTTATTAAAAATAATTATTTCTGAAATTCTTATTTATTTTATTTTAAATTTACTTTGGATAAAAATTTCAGTAAGCAGAAAGAAAGTTACTTAGAATTTAATTTATTTAAAGTTATTTCTTCAAAGAATTTAAAAACAAACCCTTGTTAAATGTTCTTAATTAAAATTGGAAGTCGAAGAAAAGTAGTGAAATATTTATCATGTTTTTTCTTTACTATTTAAGATTTTATAAGCAAGTTATAAACATTCTTACAGAATAATACCGTTTTATATTAAAGGAGTTTATGAAACAAGTAGTTTTATATCATCAAAATTTAACTAAACAATAAAAGTTTAAAATGAAATCTGCTATGCATATTTCAATGAATCATGTTAGAACGTAATTTCTTGAATAGCCAAGCACCATGTGCTCATGCAAGTTCAATTATATTTTAGTCATTTTAATAGTTTTATTGAATTTGTTACCTTAGTATTGTAAAGAACCACAAAAACTTTGCCTTGCATTTATTGTTTTATAAAAAAAATCACATTTTCTATTTATTTCATTTCATATAATCACAAGCTCAAAATTACATTTTTCTAGGTTTTATTTGTTGTAGTAATTAACTTTTTTAAACCAGAACAATTGAAATGCAATAGAAACATTTTATTAAACACTGATTTTTTGAGATGCTAGTGCAGATAATATTTTTTTTATTTTTATTCTACGGAATTTGTTGATACCAAAAACCCCATCCCTAAAACAACATCATGTTCTGCCATAATAAATAATAGGAAGTGTATAAATGTTCAGAAATATGAAAAAAATCTAATAAATCAATAAATATTAAAAATTTAGAAACGTAAAAACTTTTTCATGTTTCAAAACCAAGCATCCTAAATTCTGTTAAAACAGCAAAATTTGAATTGAAATTGAGAATTTAAATATACATTGACGTAAAAGTTTATTCTCACATAAACGATTCTCTTCTCCTGCATAATATCCCAGTGTTTCATTTTTCAAATATTACTTTTATATATACTTTAGAAACTTAGGTCTTCGGATGTATGAGAAAGATAAAGCTGACAGTGAAATCACTCATCCTGTGTCAGCAAACATAACAACACATTTAATGGAATTTATGGCTATTCTGAATATAATATTTGCTGAAGTATAAGAAGTTTAGGTATAGATAAAAAAGATTTATGATCTTTATAATGCTATTGTAGTCATTTCAGATCACGTAGTTCAGAATATTTGGCAAATAAATGTTTATTTTCATTTAGATACCGATATCTGGAAGTTAATATATTTATTCTTGAGATAACTGCAGAATGAAGATATTAGTCATGTTACGCATAATTTATGAAAGCGTAAATGCTAAAAATAGAATTTAAAGATTTGATTAATAAAAAAATCATGTCAAATATTTTTATTCTTGGTAATATAATTGAAAACTATAGAAAATAATTAAATATAATTATTTTTTTTTGTTAAAAAAGGAAATAATTTTTATTAAAGTTAGAGTTCAGTAATTGTTTGTTTAACTAAACTATGTATTTTTTTGTAATTTTAATAAATAATTTATTTGTTGGTAAAGGATAATTATGGCAAACAAAGATGATTATTGTGTTGACGCCCTCCATATCATTCTTAACTTAACTCAACAGGGTATTAAATATTTGAAATTCTGTAGCTTTTAGGATATTTGATGAAACACACAAGCAACTTAACTTATATTTTTATAAAAAATATCCTTACTTTAAAAATATCCAGTTAAGTCCTGTTATTTTTTTAATAAAAGGACATTTAAGAAAAAAGTTACAAAATGGGGTGTTTGATTATCACTCAATGTTTTTTCTAAATATAAAAAAATAACTTTTTTTCAAATAATGGAATTACAATTTTCTATTCTATGGCCAAATAATTCTTATTTCATAAAATTTTATTTAAATATAAAGATTCGAAAAAGAATTTATTTACAATGAATCGTTTTATCTATTTACAGATTGATTAGTTTCAATTATTATGAAAAACAAAGAAGTATAAAATATTTTAGTTATTAAATCTAAGCTAACGTCTAAAAAGTAATCAAGAATAAAAGATACATACATTGTATAAATAATTAGAGAAGCTTATAATTTGTATGCGTATTAAATAGGAAAAAAAATAACAAATCTTGAAAATAAGTGGAATTTTTCCAATCCTCTGCATTTAATTCCACTCTTCACATCATAAAAAAAGAGTTATTTTCTGATTTTTTTTTTATTTATAAAATATTTACAATTAACATAAGTGAAAATTCCATTTAATATAATATTTATAATTATATTTATCTGCAATCATTCTCTAAATGTTGTAACTCATAATGTTTGAGATTGAATTCAACCATATTTTAAAAGGGAAATCCAAAGATTTTTTTTTTAATTTCACCACTCTTAAATGTATATAAAATGAAAAAATAATCTTACGCTGCAATTAACATGTTATGTTTTTTTAAACTAAATAAGATCAACGATATTTTTATGCTGCTAGCACCTACGCAGATGTTTTTTTTATAAAAGTATGTGAAGATATACAATGCTGAGACATATATGTGACAAATATCGATGACAGTACTCTGTGAAAAGAACACCAGAAAGAATTCCGAAATACGGGTATTTAATTTGAAATTTAATAGAGTACTTAAATAATTAAACAAAATTTATTCGATATATTATAATACTCTTCTATTGCCATGTAAAATTTAATCATTTGCATCAGGACACCTTCCAATTTTTTGGGTCAAAACCTTCTAATTGAAATATTTATCTACATTATTTATATTGCATTATGCATACTATGTCTCTACACATTTAAATGTCTTTCACATACTTTTTCAAAGAAACTCTACTTATGCTGTTGTTGTTAATCCCCTTTGCCAAGGCATCTAAACCAAGTCCAAGGGACCACGCCACACTAAAAGGAAACAACAATTCCCCTTCTCATCCATCAATTGCCTCATGGGAGCACCAATACAATCGATGATGTGAGTAAGGGAAGGGCTAGCTGAACAGAGGCAATGTGCATAACTTTTCTTTTTTTCACTAAAGGTCAAACTTATAATATGGTCAGTTTTTAGTCCATATAAGGCAGTCTGAGAGAGTCTCGAGCAAGTTCTGTGCAAGGAGAGTCCAGGACACTCTGCGGCACGCGTCATATTTAGATGAAATCCCTCAAGCCGTATATATCTTAACTAATAAGAGGGAATAAACCTCTGAAACTCTTAGGTCAGTGGAAGAAACGGAAGGAAAGTTACTACATTTTTTCCGAAATCCGATCAGTAATATCATTTCCATGGATACTGCTTATCTCTATCACAATGAAGTAACATAACAATATTATTAGAAATGGATATATATATATATATATATATATATATATAAATTGCATAGAATATGCATGTGAAACATGTGCTTCATATGAATATGTGTAATTTATTTTTAATATAATTGAATTGAATATGCAATTTTTTTTAAAAAAATGGGAATTAAAAATAAAACTACATATTAATCATACTGTCATAAATATGTAATTTAAAAATCGAAAATAAATAAGGAAAAATAGTTAAATAATAACAAATTCAAAGAAATTGTGCAAATATTTAATATTATGCGATTCTTCGTTTGTATTTGGAATACTAAATTTGTACACTAAGCCATGGAAAATGATTTGTAGTGGAATAATTTATATTGGTACCACATTAACAAAGAGAAAAAAAAATGTCTGATGTTGCATTCTGAGTTAACAAAATTTGATTTTCTTTACTTTTTGAAATTCGTTCATTTTATACCATGTAAACATTAATACTAACGCCGTAAGTATTAAATTTAAAGGAATTTCTTTAAATTTTTGTAAATTCTTCATTGGTAATAAAAAAATATATATTCCCAAAGATACATAGAGATAAAATTTCTTTTTTTCAGACTGCAAAGGCTCGCAAACTTTACTTATTTTCCCAGATAGAAGTCATGACTTTTTTATCCACATGATATGCATACAAATTGTGTAATATTTGAGATCATTCAAAACTATCTCAATTTTTCTTTTCCACCACGGCTATTCAACAGTTTTTTTAGTGAAAAATATTATGAAAATCGATGAATGAAACATCAAAGTCAACTTTGTGCCTTCAAATATCATCCCATGAATTTCTACAGTAATGATTTACGTAATAAGTTTCTGTTTTATTTAAATTTTCAAATTCCTTTTTGATAAAAATTGAAGAGAATTTTTGCAAAGAAATTCGTTTTATGTATTTTTGAATTATTAAAAAGGTGCGTTACATTTTGCTTCTTACTTAAATTATTTTTTTATCTTTGCTGCCCGTTTTTATATAGAAAAAGTTCGAATAATATTTTTACACATTTTTTAAAGTTTCTATTTTATAGAACCTTTTTTTTTATTAAATTGGAATTTGAATTTTATGTTTCATAAAAGCTATAAAGCATCTTGAAAATCGAAATAACATGAAGTGTGAAAAGATGTTTGCAGAATTATAAATTATTATTTTAGAAATTTACTATCGACAATTTCAATGAAGGTGTTGACCCTTCTAAAATATCTAGATTTAAAATATTTTTTGCTAATTTCTCTTCCATGTTTTTCTTTGATAAAAATTATTCAAATTTAAGGAGGGAAAACCAAATCAAATGAATAAATATGGTGTTCTTTAATTTTAACTATTTTACTTCGATTCCAATCATGTATTCTTTAATTCGCATAATAAAAAAAAATATATATTAAAACATTTTCAATACTTTCATGACCATATATATGCCAGTGCAATTTGCAATAAAAAGTAAAATATAAATCTATTATATCGTATTTAATTTTATTTACTATCTAGTTTAATATGAGGGCATTAGTCCTTTGAAGTTTCTATTCCTTAACATTTGGATAAGTAAAATGATATATATATTCTTATAAGGATTTAAAAATTATTTCTATTACAACTAAAAGTAATTTTTAAATTTATTTGATTATCATGTCCATCTGGTATAAAAAATTTTGGAAAAAGAAATTGAGACAATATTTCTTTTTCAGAATCTATTAAATTCTTAAGAGAATGGGCTTTAAAAATGGTAATCAGATGTAAAAGTTTCAGAAGTGTCAAATGGTCTTCAATCACTATTAGAAGGAATATGCACTACCTATAATTGGAAAATAGGGTGTGTAGTTATGAAACTTATGTTTATATATTCATGCTTATTCCAGTTTTGAGACACTATGGCCATTTTCCCATCATATAAAGTATTAAATCCTTTGTATTTCCCTTGTGTTTATATTATCTTTCACTTATCTGTGAAACGCATCAAAAGTAAAAAAGAACATCATGGAATATTCATATTCAATTATTTGCCTGATTTTTTCCTTTTAATGATTCATTGACTTTCTATTGGTGGTAGAAATAGAACAAAAAGTAAGAAATTTTTATACATATAACTGCTTAATGAATATAACCGAACTATAGGTGAAACCTACTTAGTTAAAATACTTGATGTTCTAATCAAATTTGATATTTATTTTATATCTCAATATTATGAATAGAAAAAGCGTAGAAAATGCAATCCACACTTCCTTAAACATATAATAATGTTATCTATACTTTTAATAAGATGGATCTTCTGGTAGACAGACTTTCAAATCAAACTCCATTGTTTAATCGATATGCTTATCTATTTATCTAGTAGCTAAAAACGTTAACTGATGAATTTTATCAGCGTCAATCTTTGCTTTTGATCCACAAAGAAGCAAAATAATTTTGAGAGACAATTCTTAATTGCCAACTTTCACATTCCTGAATCTTTATCTAGTTTGATAGTTGAAGAAAGGGAAATAGAGAGGGAGATAAAGATTTGTAGATTGGAAAACAATTTGTTAGGATTTTATAAAAAATGTTCTCTTATTATTTTCTCAACAAAGATTGGATATTTCTCCTTTAGATTTGTCCAGATCTTTACTACTATATGAAATAATCTTAAAAGCTATTATTTTTTAAAGATTGCTAAATGGGGAAATTTACGATAATTTGAAACAATTACTTATGAGATTTTTATTTTTTTAATTTCAATGTTCTATTGAATATTCAAAGGGATCGAATTTTTGGAACAAATTCATTAAACACACTTTTTATTTAGCATAATAAATCCAAAAATAATTAAATTTTCCAAAATGTCATAATTTTTTTAATTCGTTTTTTATTTAAATGTAAATTATTTTCCTTGATCGCAGATAAAACATTTTTCTTATACTATTATTCATAAATAAAATATCAAAGAGCAACTTAATATAATTATTATGGTATATTTTTGAATGAATAATATCCTAAATGACATCAATTAGAATTTTAAATTTATTCTTGAGTAAAATTTAATCAGTATATATAAAACAAATGAAATAAAACTCTGCTATATTCATTTGCAGCATCTGAACAATTGCAGCTGTGAAAAAAATTAATAGAAATGTTTTACACAGTGTAAATTTTTGTGCATTAGTACTTTTCACATGTTTAAATTTTATATCAATCCGTGGGATATGAAAGAGGAAAGGAAATTCAATTACACTTGTCCAGAAATAAATATCTAATAAAAACAAAATAAAGCTAAATAATTTAATATTCTATTTGATTTCCTTTTAAAAGAGATTATCTTACTTCCTACATTAAGCATAAAGATCTCTGCTCATTTATTATTTTACATGAGCTTCATCTTTAATTTATATAAATAAATACCAGCAATATTTATTCATGTATATATTACTTATATTATAGCTATCTTGAAAATGCATTAGCAAAAAGTAACAAGTGTAGAAAATGATATTGATAAAATATTTCTAAACAATAAAAAACATAAGCAATTTAATTTGATATAAGATAAGTTTAAATACTATTTCGAATATTCATCAATAAAATTGAAAAAAAAAAAAAAACTCCACAAAATTTAAGAATAATAAATAAAATAATTTGTTCTCATCATTTTAATGAAGATTGTGTTTATTCCTTCCTGTTTGCATTTTACTTTATAATAATTTTGAAAAAAATTTATCACAGGAACCATGCGTGCACTTCGCCAGCATTTTTTTCCTGTTCCTTGATATGATCGGCTTTCTTTTTGATGAAATATATTCCCTTGAGGAAAAAAAAATATCGCATTCCTGTAATGATCTTTTCAAGCCAGAAGTGATCGTAAATTATTAGTAAATGTTGAAGTTTCTCTTTATGCTGTAACATTGATATAGTAAATTTGAGGAGAAACTTTCAACATTATGTTATTTATATCATCCTTTATTGAAAACAGGTACGATTTTGCTGTATAATGAGATAGATTTTTGTATATTGTAAAAAGCAGCACTGACAATTGTTAGCTGCTGATGTAACTTTGTAGGTTGCAGCATTAAATTGATACAATCAGCTCTTATTCTTGCATGTTCAGAAAAAATATTTTTAATGCTTCAGTTTTGCATTTTCGTATAGAGAATATTCACTGCACCTATCAAGAAGTTATCTTAAGATTCCTCGTTTCAGATCTTTTTGGGTTTGGAAAAAAAAATTAAAAAAAATTATGTTTGTCTCTGAACATTGTAACTCGTATACTATTTCAGTTTATACAGCTGAAATGTGGTATAAGAAAAACCAATCTATAGATTTCTAACAAATTCTAAAAGAAATCCTTTCAGAAGAAATCTGTATGTATGTCCTTCCATTTAAGAGTATGTGAAAAATGAGAATATAAAGTGTGAATAACTAGAAAGATAAAATTTTGTATACAAGTCTATCATACAAAATATTTATCCATGTAAAATTATCATATATATCTGAAAAAAGAGTGACACTCTGTTGATAAGAACATCCACAAATAAGTAACAGAAATAGCACAAAGCCTGAAAGATATAAATAAATGAAATTTGGTATGTGGTCATGGCACCAGTGTTGTAATTTATTGCTGAATTATGTTTCAGTTGATCCGAAAAAAATGAGTCCAAAATACAAAGGGTTATAAAATACATATTTAATTTTATAATAATTTAGAACCAAATATTAGCAATTAAACACTAAATAAATCGTTAATGACTAGGTTTTATATATAGTAAAAATAGTAGATTAATGCCATGGAAATACATCTCAAAATTATTAATTATTAAATTGCAGTGAAATTAATACAAGAGTGCCGGTTTTATTTTCATACTTAAAAAATGACCTTGAAGGTTTTTCTGAAGAACCGCAATTTTATGCAAAAGAAAGGGAAAAATTAGTTGTCATAAATAATATGAGAACATTCTTTGAATATAGGCCATTTTGATTTTTATTTCGCATTGCATTTATGTTAATCAGTTTTTGACAATATTTTTTGATCATATCAAAAATAAGGCAGTTTATTATCAAAAGTATTTTGCATTACATTATTACTAAGAATAAAAATGAAAAAAGTATTGAAATAAAAATTAAAACAAAACAAAGCAGTCTTGGATCAAAAAAATATTCTTGACGATAATATGTTTTTAAGCTTTTTTGGGTGGGCGATTGATTGTGAAAGTTCGTTAATCCCTATGTCCAAAGAAAATAGCTCAAAAAGCTGTAATCAATTGACAATGAAATTTGAGAACGAACATGTGTTATATACAAGCAGTCTGAAAAATCGCCCACGACTAAAGGAAGTTTAATCTTTCAAAATGTACTAAAATCCTAAGATTGAGAATTAAAAATAAAATTTATTTGTTAAAGGATCAACATTTTTTTTTGGAATAGAAAGCATGGAATAATACCAGCTATTTTCCACCAAAGGATTTGCTTATATTTTGATTTATATTACAAGATTTGAACTTATATTTTTACTCAAAAGAAATAATCAATTTTATTGAGAATAGTTTTTTTCGTGTAATAAAGGCCTATTTTTAGTAATGATCTTTTTCTCTCTCATGCGATTCATTTTCTGATTTATAAAATCATTCAAAATCCTTTTTTTGCATTTATTATAATGAAATATAAAGAACTCAAATGCATAAAAAACAAATGAAAAGAAGTTAATTAAAACTAATTGAATGGCAAATTTGTTGGGTCTTCAGAAATTCCTAACCATTTTATAAAATCAGCAAGCTAATTATAAAGAATTCTTCTGCTTTTTGTGGGATAATTAGGTTAATAGTTTAAAAAAAATAATATAATTGATAAATTTTAAAGAAAATTTTAATACTAAAGATATATGGTTCAACTTTATTTAAGGGGACCAAAAATGCATCTTTTTATTTGCCCATATTAAATTATAATTGATGATGAATGTATTTAAACTTTAGATATATAATTCGATTACTTATTAATTTTTTGATTTTGTGTGGTTTTTCGTAATTAATTGAATGGTATAATTGTCTGAACTTACAAAGAACGTGTGTTTCTCTGTAAATATATTAGAAAATTTATAAAAGATCTAATATGAAAGGAATAGGTTGTTTTCTGAAAAAAAAACACGTATCAATTTCAAAATAACAACATAGAAATTTTATACAATAAAAATTACGTAAAATAAGAATAATGGAAATATTATTTCAAAAATTTAAGTTGCAATTTAACAACTAAAATAGGAGTTTCGGTTTCTTGAAACTGTTGCTGCATTGATTGATGAACAAATTAAGTGCATAAGAAACGTTAAATCATCTAGGTTCAAATTTTTATTTCCCAAATTAAATATTTAAAAAAA
>JAOUZG010006535.1:2002500-2017583 GCA_026289955.1 Argiope argentata
TGATTATTAACAATAAATGTTTATCACAATAACGTGTCAATGATAACCAATATTTTAGAGAGTAGTTTCCAATTACGAGAATGAGGGAAATATCCTTATTTGTACGAAAAAAATGTATTTGTCAGCGTTTATTGTGCATGAAGAAATCGAAACATTCTCTCAAAGTTCCATGACAATCAGCATTAATTGAAATCATTAGACATTTTAGAAACTTCAGATTGTTTGTAATAAAATAATTAAAAGTAATGTTTCTTTTGGCATTTGATTTCATAATTAGATGTTAGGAACTCATTGATATTTAAAGATAATATAATGATGTGTTCTAATTTAGAGAAACATTATTTATATTATTATATAAGGACAGGACAGGACTTGATTCCATAGGTAAATATTATTATTCTGAATTTATTTTGGAAATAATGGAACTTGAAATTAACTCAGTTAAAATGCAATATAATAAAGACATTTTCAAAAAAAATGAATTGCCCAAATATTATGTAGATAAATATAATTATTTTACTAAGAATAATCATATTTCTAAAAGAAAAAATTACGAATTCCATATAAAATACTTTAAATTTTAAGTGACATTTTAAGTTAAGAAGAGTTAGGAAACAGTCATACTTTTGTACTTAAAAGATAAAATATAATTAAACTGATTAAAAAGTTTAATTTAATTTATTTTATAAAGGGCTAAAATCATTTATAAATAAATAACCTTTTAGAATAATAATGGCTTTGGAGTGTAATACTCTTAATTAATCTCCTGCTTTGAAACAAAAATTGAAGCAATAATTTAAGTCATAATTTTCTTTCAGGAAATCCTTATAAACATAACATCAATCAAGAAATTAATCGCATATTTTCTAATGTGAAATGTTAATTAGAAAAAATGAATTATTTCAGCAAGCATTATCTTGAATTTAAATACGTTAGAATATACCCTTTCTATGTGTATTATATATGATGGGATGGGTTCTGAAAATTGAGTATAAGTAAATAAAAATTTGAAATAAGGGATTTTCATCATTCAACATAAGATTTGTAACATTTCATCTTTTCATTTGCATATTTTCTGTTTGTTAAATTATCGATAGAATAAGAATATAACATAAAGTCAAGAAATAAACAGTGGAAATTCTTTAAAACTGGCATATTTATAATATTAAAAACATAGTTTCAAAGAGTTTGCTCTGATGTGGAGGCCGTTGATCGCTCCACAAATGAGGATGAGAACAAATTGAGAATTGAACTCCTAATTGAGGTGTAACTAATCGATGATAAACTAAGAGATTATTGTACTCTTAATAGCGGTGTAGCTAATTGATGATGAACTAAGGAACAGTGATGCTTCTATAAATACGGTTTATTTTCCATAGAAGGGGCTTGAAGTACCCCGCTACCAACTGTATGCCTCGCGTTCCTCCTTCCAAAATTCCTACTGAGAGGGTTATGACCCGCGGAAAAGACCAAAAAAGAGCAACCCTAGAAAAGGGGCTCACCAACTTGGCGCGTTGGTAGCAAACTGCTGAACATGCTCAAAAAATAAACATTGATTTTTTAATGAATATTATTTCTTTAATTATATCCTTTCTGTAAATGCTCCATATTGAATTCAAAAAATTAAGTTTCTCTTCTTTTATGGATACATTTTCTTAAATTTATTTGTCCCAAAAATTGTGTTTCATTCATATATTTTTCCTTTATGTTTCAACCTAAAAAACAAAATCTCTTCATTTAACTTTACAAATCAGTGCGTTAAACTATTTTCTTCTCTATTAATTATTATAGCTATGTGATAAAAAAATTCTACTAAATAACAATGGAACTAAAAATATTTACAAAAGTTTTGAAATAGTTAAGTTAAATGTAATTACAAATTTATTGAAAACCAATTGAAATTCATAAATCACTTATATTTTGTACCACAGAATTATACTTCGCAATTTTTTGCAGTAATAATAAACCATAATAAAGAAATAAACAAATAAACATATAAATATGGAATATGTCAAAAAAAACAAAAAATACATTTCTAACAATTGTAACGATTATATGTCCAATTATCTACAAATTTTCACGACAGTATCTTCAATAATAAAAATTACAAAGCAGAAATTCAGCCTAAAATAATCATTTATTTAATGTAATAAACATATATTTTCAAATGCTTGAACTTATATTAATTTTAAAAGTATAAATAAGATTTAATTAATATTATTTATCCTATCAGGTATTGTTTTATGAATTGTAAAATTTATCATTTCAAGCAGAAGCACAGTTTCATGATAGTATCTTCCATCGTAAAAAGTACATAATTTCAAATCCGTCTTGAATTTCTTAGCTATTTTATATATTAGAAAAATAGTTAGAATATTTTTAGCTAAGACTTAATTTAATACTATAAATAAGATTTAACTTGCATTTATTTTATAAAATATTGTTTTATGAAATAAAACATCCATAATTACAAACACAATTTAAATCTAACTTTGAAACTTTAAAGAGTTTTTCGTACTCACACACAACATAAATAAGCGTTACAACTTTTTAATGTAGTGAATAGTAAATTTTAGCTGTCATTGAAAAATTACAATTGAATGGCTATCAGAGATTTATATAACGATAATTTTTAAATGTTTTCCTCTGTTTTGATTTGCATTTTAAAGCATTTGAATAAATTTCATTCGAATTCAAGTCTTACCCAAACAACCCTGCATAGTCGAGTCCTCCCTGCATTGTTTACCAGAACGTTGCCTCAAACAATTCCGTTAATTATCACAGGGCCCGAAGCACACGTTTTCCGTGTTAAAGTTTATAAGCTTACAGAAGCGAATTGACGTTTCCATATTTGCCTTCAAAGCTCAATGCTATTAGGCGATGATGTCTAATGGCCGTTTATATGGGCTTTGTTGATGGAAACTGAGGCTCTTAGAACATGGATTTCTGTGTTTATCGCCATATGTAGAATAAACTCAAAATGCATCCTTTAGAAAGTGGGATGCATCAGATGGGTGAGTTTATCTCGGATTGTTTCAATGGGAGATATAATGTCAGAGAAAATATTGATTAGAGTTTAGAGGACATAGAACAAGAGTTTCGACTTTGAATAATCTTATATTAATAATAATGCTTTAGAAATATATGATTAAAAAACAATATGTCAAAGAAAATAGAATAAAAAATGAATTCCACGATCGCAAATTTCAAGTTATCATGTGAGAACATTGTTATTTTTAAGTCATTGTTTATCTTAATTAATTTAAGCCGGTTTGAAATGATCATGAGACTTCTCTATTGCTCTATAAAATACATATAGGTATATATATATATGCAATGATAGCACTTTTTTAAAATTTCATTTTCAATTTTTCTAGCCGCCAAAAAAAAATTTGGTACTATATCGATTTTGAGATTAAATAACAACCATAATATCAGAATTTTACTTTAAACTTTTAAAAACCCATATGTTTTGAAAAAGTGTACATAATGTTAAAACAATAATATTAAAAGTCAGACGAACTTTTATAAACGCATTGGATTTCAAAAACGCATAAATAATAATAATTCAATACTGGTAAAATCAGGTAAAAAAATTCCTCAACCAATAATTTCCTGTGGTCCATAATCTTTATTTTTTGCGAGTAAATTTCGGAGACATGAAAATCTTCATAACGAAAACTCTATTATGTTTTCATATGATAACTATAAAGAAAGTTTGTATAATTCCTGATGATGATTCAGAAAATCATTCAAAGTTTTTTTTTATGAACAGAGGAACAAAAACTTACAAGAAAAATCATATTGATTTCCAAAAAAATTAATAAAGGAATAAAAGTTTCTAAATTTTTTTCTTGTATGTCTGAGACAATATAATATTTTTAAAAAATAGATTTTCTACCTGAGTTAATAAAGTTATTTCATCCAATAATTAAATTTCTATGATATTAGTACTTATTAAAATTAATTTTAAGACGTGTTATACAACACTGATTGATACATGTTGAAACCTATTCATACCGAAAATATGAATTGTAAGTAATAAGAAAAAAATTTAATGTAAATAATGATTACATATTTAATGAAAACATGATACATTTTAAATTAAATAAAAATGTTATATGATTCAGAGGTTTTCGTTCTAACATATTTTTCATTTTAAGAAAACATTGCAAATAAAAACCATGTTAATCAATGAATTAGTGACTTAAAAATACAGAATATTTTCAGAAGTACTGTATCATATGTCTGTCATATTTATACAAAATCTGAAAGAATTCAATCTGTTAAGCAATTTAGACATTTAAGAATTGTTATTTACAGTTTGTGGTTTTACATTGCTATGATTTCAAGCTATGATTCAAGTGGTTTTAAAATGTCTTTTATACAATGTTGAGATAAATAGTGTTACTACTTATAATAACTGCTTATACTACTTATAATACTTATACTACTTAATACTTAACACTACTTATAATAACTGCAAATGTTATATGAATTTAAATATATGTTAAAATAATCTGTTGATAAATGGTGTGATATTTATTTTTAATTTTTATATTATTATAGAACACTAAGAAAATAATTAAAGATTTTTATTTCTATATAAACCTTTTATTTAGAAATCAATATAAAATTACTTATTTTATTTTTTATGCTTTTTTTCCTTGATAAATCGATTTTTAAATGTTTGTCTAAATCGTCATCATGAATTAAGAAAACTTTCTGTCTAGTTTGTTTTGGTGTTGTATTTTTATTCCATTTATCAGTTGCAATTCAACAAAGATGGTACTACAAAATAAATGGTGTGTGTTTGATAAATCATTCATTTTATCATTGGAATCAAAAAGTTCTTGTATTCTGGCAATAAATTGTTTGACCAAGATAACTTCTTTTTAATCTTATCATTTAGTAATAAAACAAAATATCTGAAAGGAAATATATATTATTTCTTGCAAGGAAAAGCGAGCAAAAATGTCCTAGTAATGTTTGTTTCCTTTTATTAAATAATATTAAGCCACGTTTTATCAGCAATTCCATTGTTATATTTAAGCATTTGTATGATTTTGAAAGATTAAATTACCGTTATAACTGAAATAAAAAACTTTGATCAGTAAAATTTCATTTTAAAAAAATGTTTAGATATTTGGCGATCTGTAACAGCTGTTTAAGCCCAATCATGGAAATAAAAGGATTTTGTAAAAAACAGTTTGACATTTTCTGTCTCTAAAAAAATTAAAAACACACACGCTGATGTTGAAAAAAATATTATTGTGATATTTTTAAAGAATGCATTTTTTTCCATTTTTCTTATTATTAAGATCAGTTTTTCTAAACAAAAAGATCTCATTATAATTTTTTTCTTAAAAATAATCTTTCAAAAAGATTAGGGTAATCAAGAGCACCAGTTTTTTTTAATTCATTTAAATATCATCGTCTTTTAATGGAATCTTTTGAAGCTTTCCCGATTCTCTTAATGAAATAGTCTTGGTAAATGTATCAAAATTATTTATACTATCAATGTAAGTTTGAGACTTGTAATTATATTGTTGAAATATGTCTCTTAGATTGATTCCAGTATACATATTCATAAAATTATTAACTGTATACCAATTAATAGAAAATATACAAAAAATGAACTAAGTATTATTATTATGTAATATATTCTAAATCGTTAGAATCCATACTTATTTGAATTCAAATTCGAATCTTCAAAATTGCAGTGTAGGAATAGTTGCCCAATAAAACATAATAGTTGCTAGAAAAAGCTTTTTATGTTGAACTTAATTATTCCATACGGTTGTTTCATTTACATTTATTTTGTAGCTAATTTTAAAAAAGACTTTTCATTTAAAAAATTCATTCTCATGGTTCATTTTTCGATCCATATCTAAAGATATTTTAAACGACAAATAAAAAGATGCTCAAAGATTTAATTTTCAAAATAATTTTTTTTTGCAATCCTTTTTTCAAAACTTGTTCTATTGTCAAAACAAATAGGTTGATAAATGAAAATAAAAAAGGGTTTTCTGTTTATATATTTTTTATATTTTTCTTGCCTCAGAAAACAAGATAAAAAATTTTTAGGGATTACAAATTGTGCATTAAGTTAATATATTATGCTTTTTATAAATAATTGAAATATTCATCTTTCGATTTCTTAAAAATATTGAAAGAAAATTGCTTTTTGTGAATTAAATTTATCAAGGGAAGGCAGATACGTAATTCTATTCCTTTTTTGATTGTAGTATACTAGTAAAAATAATTAAATTAGATTTTTTTCATCTGCTTAATGTTTTTAAATCATTTCAGATAATGGATAAAAGCCGAGGAAGAATGATTTTTTTTTAAAAAAATGTTTCATAAAAAATAATCGATATTCTTTTTTGAATTAAAAGGAAAGAAATGCGAAAATATCCCTATGCTTATTTTTTCTATACATAAAGTTACTTCGCTGAATATATATCAGTTCGTATTTCAGAACATTTTCAAATGAATTTTATTTTATCAGAGAGGATATTTATTTTCAAAAAAATATAAAAAAACGTTGAAATACGTTCAAATCTTTAATATCCCCTTGATATGTAATTTTTTACCAATATATATATAAAATATATTCAAATTTCTGAATCTCAATGCTTTATTTATAAGTTGTATTTTATAATTGAAAAAAGTATAATTTTTCTAATTGAAATATGATTTAAAAAAAACTTTTTTGGTGTTTTTATTGTTTTTCACCAGCCACGCTTCAGTATCATATTTCTCTTTTTTAGAAGAATTACTTTCGATAGTAGCTACCTAAGTGCTGAATAGATTGCTTAAAAATCTATTGAAAATAGCAAACATTATTTAGATTTTGAACCAAAATAGTTTAATTTTGATTTTAATGGCTGTTGTTCTAAATATATGTTATTTTCAAAGAAGGATTTTTTTTCTGAAGAAATGAATAAGAATAATGCATGCAAGAGACTTCGTGATTTTACTGAAAATATAAATTTATTAATAAATTTATTAATTAAAAATTACTAAAAGTATAAATTTATTTTAAATTATTACCAAATTTTTCTATTTATTAAATGATTAAAGATGTGTAATCATCCGTAAATATATTTAAATGCAACCTTTTTCTGCAAACGTATTTAATAGATTATCCTTATTTAAAATTCTAAATAAATAGCTTTCACTATATGTAGTTGTTCTAACAACCTCACAAAAAGGATCGCATCAAAAGACATTGCTTGTGTTAAAAGAGAAACGGCATAAAATAATACACTGGAAAATTAATTAAAAAAATATCGGTGAAATCTTTGCAAGGTTTATGGGAGAAAGAGATTGATAACAATTAAACATATTATATTCTCAGAAATGTTGATTGTGAAACATATTTAAAGGTAATATTTTATTTTGTAACAAACTTGTATATCAAAATATTCTTGCATTTGTTATCTCTTTGATATTCAGTGATAATAAAAATATTATATACTTTAGGATCAAATTATTTTTGAATTTTATGTGATGAATTGCATTTTGATATGAGATTTAGATTGAGTTTGGTGAATTTGATTTTTTTTATTATAGTAGTATCATTAAAAATATTTTCGAAATCGAATTATAAGATTAAAAATTTAGCACTGAAAGTCAAATCTAGTTGAGTTGCGTGTTTAAAATACCAAGAATATTAGAATTAAACTATTTAATTTAGTTTTCTTCCATTGATTTTGAAAAAATGTAAATAAAAAGTACAATTAATATTAATAAATAAATTATTGCTTTTAAGATTTCTATGTATCTGAAATGATTAATTTTAGATGATATGAAAGAATGTCGTGTATATTCTGAAATAAAAATTAATAAAGAAAATGATATAAAAAGCATTATCATACCTCTAAAGTTTATTTATAGTGAAAATTTATTGTTGCTCTGTATTTATATATGTATTTTACATTTATTAGTCGACGATTTTAAAAGTTTCCTTTGGAAATTTAAGGTCATGTAATTTTATTCCGCTTAATTTTACAAGGAAATTTTAATCAATTATGTCAAACAATTTCTTTCCAGAAGATGAGAAAGTATACAATGTACCAAAAGCAATATAGCCCTAAATTTATGCCGTAATTTACATATTTGAATATACAAGGCTTCCGGAAGTTAAAACTCAAAAAAAAAATGTTTATTAAAAATAGAAAGGAAGTAATATTATAAGAGCTCATACATTACAACTTGTTTAATTTCCAAAAAAAATTATTAGTTATTATTGCAAATGTTAGTATCTGTGTAAGATCATTTGATAGAGCTGTATACAGAACTGTACAAAGTATAGTAATGTATACAGCTCGATTTCGTGTACTATATAAATTTGAATACTTTTTTATAAAATCAATATTAGATACCTTTTTATATAATCAATACTTTTCAATACTTTTTTATATAATCAATATTTTTATATAATTAATATTATTATTAAAAATACTAAGAAATTCTTATCTTCTTCCATCATTGTGGCCAGGTGACAAGATTAGATCTTAACTAAAATTTAATACAATATTATTTTTATAAAATATAAAATATGCTTTAAGGGAACATTGAATAAAATAATTAAATTTGGAATAAAATACGAATATATTTTTGGAGCCTAATACATTATTGCTTTATAACTATATTTTACTTTTAAATTAAATAAAATAACTTTATTAACTGGCTTAATAATATAAATATTTAAAATAAATAATATGATAATAAATATCTGAAACACATTTGCCTTATACAAAGTCTAAGTACATTCAAATTACTATTCTTAAAACATTGTTCTAATTATATTTAAACAATTTTGAAATATTCCAGATCTCTTACTTTTGAGGAAATTAAATAAAATAGGAAATGAAATTTTCAGTATTTGAGGTAGTAAACTTATTGCTGTCACCTTTTTTGATAGAAATATGAAAAAGAGAATGATTTCTTGAAACATTTAGAATAATGATTTATAAATAATATACATTATGAAAAGTGCATAGTTTAAAGTAACATGACGTATCGAAGAATAACTAAATATATTTCTTGTTATAAAGTGAGATATTGTAATAAATAAATTCAAATCCACAGTATTTTATCCAAAATACTCAACACATAATGATGTAACAAATGATGAAATTACAGCCAGGGTTTCCTTAACTAATGTTTAAGGTTAAATTTAGCGGAGCACAGACAGTAAGATGTTGAACTGCGAATAAAATCAACAGAAACTGTCATTCTTTTGTGCGATCATCAATTGATCGATTTTCCTCTAATATCTTCATTCTAGATTCATAAACATGTATCAAATAACAGATTCAAGGGTACAAAAAAAGAAGTGAAAAATGATAATGTTCAAAAATATTATGATTATGAAATTAAGTTAGGAGTAATTAGCAATAACAGACAAACAAACACTTAAACAAATCTTTATCAGTATTCAGAAAAGAAAAATGAATTTCATTTGCTATGTAAAAATGATGTAAGTATTAATAGTTGATATATTTCAATTCTGTAATGCAATTTATAGATTCAAACGAATGTAGAATTCAAATTTTACGTTATGCTTTCAGTAAATTGATATATTTAAAACTATGAATTATGGATATGATGTTCACCTTCAAAATCGTTTCAAATTAGATTTATTGATTTTCGATCCTTTTTTTTTGAAAAAAATGCAATTTAGAAAATTTCTTGCTGAAAGAAATTTTTTCAGTGAACAAAAATAAGTTTAAATTTATAAAATAAATTAACATTTACTCTCAAAGTATTGCAATTGCAATATTTCTAGAAAAAAAATTCTGAGTCAATTTAAATAACTAATGGCTATAAATCGATACTTTTCCCATTTTACAAAAATCTTCTGCCTTGAATAATTAAATAAACCACGCAAGCATAAAGTATTTTGAAATAATCCCACTACTAGGAATACTTTTAAAGCTATAGTTAATAAAAAAAAACTTTTATGCGAATACTCGAGGAAATCTTTTTCAATTCAATGACCTCGCTTATTGGATGCATTAGACGATTTTAATAAGAATAATTTTCTTTGGCCTTCGACTTCCAGAATTCTTTAACATGGAATGACACCAAATTCAATCGTATTTAATCATCTCTGAAATGCTCCCCAAATTATTTTTGGATTAATGAGAGAGCGCAATTAAATCCATTTAGAGAAAAAAATGAAAATAAATCCCCCTAGAAGATAGTAGATTATTTTGATTCATCTACATAAAAGTTGATAAAAAACATAATTGCTCGGAACGATGTGTGTTTTTTTCTTGTTCTTTACTTCTTCTTGGACTTTTAATTGTTATTATTTTCTGAGAGTAATTACCCAAGCGATGAATTTAAAACTGCTTTCTAATTTCACTTTAGAGTCAGTGCGGGTGAGGTTTCTAATAAGAAAAGCTACTCTGGATGAAAATGACTTTTTTAATGAGTTTTAAGATGATATTTTGAGTTTAATGCGTTGTAATGAGAGTATTTTTTTTTAACAAACTAGTTTTTTTGGAGCATCATTCTTTATTTCTTCTTTCGTTTTTCTACACATTTACCCTCATTCTTTGGCGTAAACTTTCCCCATAAACGCCCGGAGGATAAAGAAGAGAAATGAGAAATATTATTTCTTTTATTTGATTTTTCTTTTCCTGCTATTTGAATTGTAATTTACTTGGCGCCAGAGTTCTATTTATATTGAATTTTAAATGAACCGCTGCGTACTCCCCATTCTGGCAATGGGTTAAAGTACTTTTTGTAGCATTTTTGCTACCTTTTTCTACGTTTTAGTTTTTTTTGGTTAAATGAAATTCAATCTGAAATCCTCGCAGGAAAGTTCTAGTAAACTGCTCTTCATTTGAGTGTGGAAGTATTATTTCAGAAAAACGTAGATTTTGAAATGCTGTGGATCACGTTTTACATCTTCGTTTTATATTGTAATTTAGATTTTAATAAAAACTTGGTGATCTGTAATGGGATAAGAATGGGATGTGCATATGTAAACTTTTCTTTTTTTCCTAGACGTCTTCAATTTTTAAAAACTTCTTGAGATGAAAATGATGGAGTGATTTATCTTTCCAATATTCATTGTACTGAGATCAGGAAAACTAGAGCAACCAGGAATACAAAAAATGCTCTTCAGTTTAGTTTTAAATTTGCAATATTTTAATATGTTTTTAAAAATGAAGATAAAATAAAGCCAAAGTACTGAAAAATATTTCTTGAATAATACCGCGCTACAGAAAATGCAATTTTTAATTTGATTTTTTGACTATGTTTTTAAAACTGGCCTAATCGAATCGAATAATAAATTTTATGACTGCTTAAAGTGTCTTGCTAATAGGAAAACATGAATTTGGATAAAAACTTGGATTTTAATTTATTTGATATTAGTATAGCATTTCCAAAAGATAGGTATGTTACTGTTTTCTGTGATATATTTATTTGGTTTTTATCTCAATTAGAAGTCATGTTAAAGTAAACTATTGACATATAAAATATCATTATTTACAAGCAATTTAAAGCTTAAAATATGTTTTATGAAAAGCGAGTTTTTTATCTTCTTCTTTTTTTATTGAACACATATTGCCACATTTTAAAAGAGAACCAAAATATATTAATGAAATATGTAACTAATGTTATTATGTTAAACAAAATGTAATGAACTATGGATTTGAAATTGATATATCTACAAGTGAATTTACTACCATTTAATGAAAATATAGTTTAAAGAAATTCCAAAATTGAGTAGAAAATTTCCTATTTATTACACAAAAATTTTATTTGTGAATTTTATTCTTCAATAATAGCTATTTACTTTCTAAGATATGTTACACATGTGGTGTTTCAAGTAAAAATGAAAATCTATATAAAATATTTTTCTGGAGCATTCCTAGTTTTAGTAATTAAATCCTAAAATTTACTTCACAATCATAGTTTTTCTCTAAAAGTTACATATGCATTCAATTAGTTTTGCTTTCATTTATCCTTTTATTAATAAAAATATTATGTATAAATTAAATTAATGTTTTTAGTAAAATTAAGTTGCAAGTTAGTATGATACCTTAAATTTTTAATTTGTAATATACTTAAATAAAATATCACTGTAAAATTTTCGAATATTAAAAATATTAATTTAAAGGAATGAGTACTTCGATTAAAAGTTCGAACAAATTAAAAAGTTATAAACTTCGAAATAAAACGGAATATGACTAATGCATTTCAGTGTTAGTAACTGAACAAATTAATAAATTTTATTTAATTTTGTCTTGGAAGAATTTAGATGAATAACTAGTTAGTTGAAACAACGATATTAGTTTCTTTTGACTCTAACGTTAAAAAATCTATTATTAATTGCTTTAAAAATTGAAAAAAAAATGAAATTAGAAAAAAAAATTGCCCAAGCTGAAATTACAAAATTTACTAAGAAATTTTCTTAATGTTTTAAGTATTGCAAAAATACCTTTTCTAAAATAAAATTTCTGGAAGGCGTTTTTCAGAGGCCTCAAAAACTTGCATTTATACTTCTTAATTAAGTTTTAGAGAACAATTCTAATGGTAACCATGCATACCCACTTATTTATTGATATATTCGCTTGGTTTCAAAGGATAGCACAAAGAGCGTAGATGTACATAAAATACAAAAAGAATCAAATTTATACAAATACATTTTTTATATATTTTGTTTTCATTCATTTTTTAAATATTAAAAATACTTTTTAAATACATATTCTTCTAATTGCATCTTGCTTGATTAAACAGCGAAATACAATAGTAATGCTTAAAAAATTGATTTTAAATGTTTATTGTGATTATCATTGATCCTTTACGATTCAAAATGTTGATTAATTTCTTTGAAAATGCTAGCATTCTTATTTAATTTTTTAGATAATATTTTTTATGTATATGCACCCTAAAGTATCGCCTCTTAATTCCTTCGGATTACCATTTTTTATACAAGATATAGAAAAAAATAAATTTGTGAAGCGAAATGGATATAAAACATAAATTAATAAGTATCTTTAAAATAGTTGCTAGTAAAATTCTTGTATTATCATAAATATAGAAAATGGGGTTTTAAATAGTCTTTGAATCTATTAAGCAATATTTGTTACCATAATTATGGGTTGGAATGTAGACCATATTGCATTTAAAAAATCATATTTTGAATCACTAAATCATATTATATTTCTTTCAAATGAATTGCATTATTAAATTTAGCATTTCAGAGAAAATATTTGAAACAATCATCCTATAATAGGATTTTCGATAAGAAATGCTAAAAAGAAATCTTCTTTTGTAAGAAATATAATATTATTAGGAAAAAGGAAACCCCCTTCTTCTATTTTTTAGAGATAAAACTTGTTAGAAGCTATAAAACTGAGAAGAAGAAAAATTGGATTATTGCTAAAGGAGAATTTTTTTAAAAATCAGAATCAAAGCAGAAATCAAATATTCAAAATATATCAAAATAAAGATGACATATTTATGAAGAAGGAAACTGAAGCTGTTTTCAAAAAGAATATTGAATAATCTCACACTCTTCTTTTCAGAATACATTTTTAACTATTGCGCGATTTCATTTCTGTATCAAGATAGAGAAAGTACTTTTTTTTTTCAGATGTTCTAATTATTTTCGAAGAAATTCTTATTTTGCTGTCTCGTATAGCTCAGTTAGTTTTCATTTTAATAATTATACACTGAAAAAAGGAAACGAAAATAGATTTAATATTACTAGCCGATTTGCAAATATTTTAAATGAATTAATTGTCTAAAATTATTGCATTCAATACACTCGGATGTTTTCTTGTTACAGAAAGTATTCTAGATTCAAAATGAATTACTTGTATCAGTGCTTTGATGTGCTTTTTTCATGTTAATTAATTTTTATTATTTCAATTTCATGCAATGAATTAACTAAAATTATTTTTCAAATAAAAATAAAAGTAAATCATATCTTATATATATTTTTTATTTTCTATCATAATATTTGAAAAGAGGATGTTTTATTTGAAGTAAAAATGTAAAAAAAAAACCCTTATTACATAATAATGTAATCAAAGAATATAATGTTTAAGGGATGTAGTTATAGTAACAAAGGCAACTGGTTATTTGAATTTAAAGGTAATAATGATAGGTAAGATAATGAATCAGTTAAATTTCACAAATAACGCCTTATGACAATTAAAATACCTGTTAACACAGAAATTTTAATTTTAAAGTTCAAAATAAATGATAGATTAAATCTTGTTAATAGTAGTTTAGTTTCTAATATTGCTTAAATGTTTTATTTTACCATATGCCTCGAAACTAGAGAGCAACGGAATTCAAACAATTTTTGTTGATGTTTTTAGAAATCGATTGAATAGATGATCTAACTGGGTGATTCATTCATTGATTCGATCGATTATTTTAAATATACATTTATCTTTTTTTAGTCATTTTCTAAAATATGGGCGTTTTATTAGATGTAAGAATTTTAGCTACAAAAAATAATATATTATCTTAAAAATCATGGTTGTCTGAAGGGACAAATTTAATATATTTAAATTTCTTCATTTATAAATATTGAATTCATTCAAATGTCAAATTAGATTTTTGTATGTATTTCGTCCATCAAAATGAGCATATTTTATGGTATTTTTTCTTTTGTAAAATGCAAAGTTTTTTTTTAAAAATTCAGTTCAGAGGTTTAAAATAATCGAAATTTAATGTAAAACCAAGACCCATCTACAAAATAACTTGAAACAATATTAAACATGTGTTGGCTAAATGTTTTATAGAAATAAATCAAATTATTTCATTTATTCATTTTTTGATTAATTTTAACAAAAATAAAGATGTTTTGATAATTGTATATTGCTTTAAAATATAATTTATTTATCAAACAAATTCCTTATGATAGTGACTGCATTTTTTACAATTTTATTTTCCAAAATACTGAGCCAAAGGAAATGTAACATTTAGGACATAATTAATTTTACTTTTTCTTCAATCTAATGATAAAAACAAATCAGCTAAAGAGAAATTTATTCCTTTGTTTACCATGAAGAAATATATTTATTCCAATTGAAGTT
>JAOUZG010006535.1:2065620-2076044 GCA_026289955.1 Argiope argentata
TATATATATATATATATATATGTATGTATGTGTGTGTGTGTGTGTTCGATTAATAGGATCTATGAAGAATAAATTTACTGCTAATATTTTCTCAATGCATTTATCAAAATGCATTGTAAATTTGAAAGAAAAAAAAATCCACTAATTAAAATGAAAATCATAGATAGGCATTCTGCTCATACAAAAAAGCTCCATATATTCTATTTATCCTTTTAGAATCAAAGTAAAATAAGCTGTGTAAATATATAAAACAACATATTAAACACAATCTTATATAACGGGAAAATTTTATTATCGTTTAAACTGATGCTAAAATAATGTCACTATCTCAACTTGTGTCTGACATTTTTTGTAAGTGTCTACAAAATTTTCAGTGTCTGATATAGAACATTTTTGTAGAGATAAATACTATATGGCTTTCTCTTAAAATATGGTGGTAGTATTTCTTTGCTGTTATCTTTTTCTTTCTTGAACTGAGATTTATAAAAGGAGAAAACAAAAATAAATAATGGAAGATATGGGTTTATCAAGATAAACGAAACACTGTATTTGTGCTGTTATGATGAAAAATATAAATGAATTGAAACAAGAATTATATCTGACTTGTTTTTTATCCAAGAGTGAAAGTGCTATTTGAGATTATATTTTTGATAATGAAATATATTTTCTAGAGAACTTTAAAAAAATCATTTTGCATTTAAAAAAACGGTAATTTAAGAGGTTTCTTAGTGTTTCCTGATTAAACAGCATATAAGTGTGATAAAAATAATAAAAAAACAGAGAAAATCGGCACATTTAATAAGTTATTATTAAAGTCCCTCATTCATTTAATATTTTTTAAATGAAAAAGAAAAGTTTATTTAGTTGAATTGAAGAAACCATGCTTTCAAATATAAAGTTATTGTATTTTAAAAATAATTCAACTTAAATTAAATAGTATTACATTAGTGTTAAAAATGTACAAGTAATATATTTATTTTATGTATTTAACATAGCCATTAAAATATGAAAGTGGACTCAAAGATTAAAGATTAACCAAATTTTCGAAAATACATTAAAATCTAACTTCACGAAAAAGAATAAGAAATGGAAATTTAAATTTAAAAATGAAAAAAAAAGTTAGAAATTTAAAATTGTTGCCCAAATTCCTGGAAATGTTGAAGAAATTTAAAGTTTTCCTTTTAATGAAAAATGGTAAAAATAACAGAATGAAAAATTGTAATATAGAGTATTATTCATCTTAGAATCTCAGACATTTGATCTGTTATTTAATTTGCAAACTGAAAGCTAACTTTACATCGATATTCCGATAGAAAAACTACTCTCGTTGATAATGAATTCACCATTGTCCTTCGGTACCAATTTCGACAACTTACTACCACCCTTGATATTAAGTTTTGAGATTAACTGTCTTCTTATGAAGAAATTATTTTGCAAGAAAATTTATCAATGGTTTTCAAACAGAGGAGCTTATATGTAAATAGATAAAAAATTATTCCGACTTCCATAGGGACCAAAACATTCAATTTGCTTAGCTCAGAATTTATTGAATAATTATGAAATATTGTATCTTGCTGTATCGAGATAATAGCATTTTTTAATTGGTGAATAGTGGTGAATAACCTTATTATTGTGAATGGTGAATAATAAAAATGAGGAATTTCGTTTAATTTCTATTAAATTTATTGGACATGTGATTTTGAAATATTTATAAGTGAGCTGAGAATTTTGCGGAATGTTATTTTACAAAATAGGAAGATTTAACAGGCAGTTTGAGAAATGCATTCTGATGTAGAAAATATTCCCTCCTTTCTAAAGTTTCTTTGTACTGCACAACTTTTATAAGAGTCATTAAAAAAAATGTCACGAATAGGGAGTTACATGGCTGAAAATTTCTCCCGAAACTAAATTTCAAATCTTTGTCAATAATTTATCGCTTAGTGTTGAGGTTTAAAAGACATAATTTTTACTGTTGCTAACATGCTCTAATTTGTTAAAATTATGGATTTTTTTTCTAAATACTATTTATTTTATATTGTATAAAGCTCTTTTTTCTTTGAAATTATAAATAAAATATGACTCTAAACAAAATTCAACACTTATTATCCACTAATAATAATTGAAAGAAAGTGTGCAAATTAGCTCTATAATAATTTTATATCTTCTTTTGAATTAGAAGAAGACTAGAGTAGGAAAGTGAATATTGAAGCTATTGTTTTTTCAAAAATTTAATTAAAATTTTAATTAAAGGAAAATTGAATGTTATTTTGACATTTCTCTCAATAGCAAAAATCATGCCAATTTCCACAGCATTAAATTGAATTTGACCAATTCAAACTAGAAAAAAATATTTTTAATAAGACTGTTTTTGAATCCATTCTGCAAGAGTTTAACAATTTCTAATTTTTTAGCATTCTTCTAAAAAATATACTTTAATATAAAATTAAAATTTAAATAGCTTTCGATATTTTTCTCGATAATTAATTGTATGATTTTTTTTTACTATTTGTTAAAAAAGTTGGGAAAATCTTAGTGAAAACAAAAATATATGTAAGAAAATTAAATTATACTTTGTATTTTTAAAACAAAATTAATGGGGCCAAATTTCCTGGAAAAATAGCTTACCGAAAAAGGAGTTAAATGAAAGTTATATTGCAGACCAATTTGTATTCATCTTTAATTATTATTTTTTGCAACTCTAACACTTATCTCAATGCTTGTGAAATACATGCACATGATGCTTGTTTGCCAAATTAGATATTCATTGTCTATAATTTTTTTTTCAATAGTCGTCTCCTAGAACACCATGTTCATTTTCATAATCTTAAGTAATAATTATTTAAACTAGTGTTTGTTACAGAACATTTTATAAAAAACTGTTAAATAAAACGATATAACTTCTTAAGGCCATCGGATTTTTAAAAAAGGGAAAATATTTCATTTAACATAAATTTTAATTTAAATATCTATTTCTACTTTTCTTTACGAAATTTGAGTTTTGATATAAATGTTGAGGGGTTATCAATAAACTTTATAAAAGATTAAAATTTTTATGTGCATTTTCCATTTTTAATAATTATTTTTTAATCCAGCATCAACTAATAATATATATATTCAATTTCTGTGCACCAATCATGTGTATTCCTTAAAAAAGTCATAGTAAAGGAATGAACTTTTATGAATAAAATATTATACCATATACTACTCTAGAATTTAAGTCTTCAATATTAATTCTGTAAATTCAAATAAGAATCCCGTAATTATATATAATCAATTTGGTTTATTGATGTACAAATGCACTGCTTTGAATGAAAAATTAATTTTTACCATGATGAATCTTTATTAATTTTTATAATTCAATTTAAATATTTGAAAATGCTATTTTGTAATCAATGGGGGAGATTAAGTTACTTTTTCATGATATTTTTCCCACATCATTATTATTTTCTTTACTCATGAGAATACAAATTCGTTTGCCAAGTTTCTAGTAAAAATATAAATGCAAGATTTTGATATTAAAATTTTTCTCAAAAAATTATTTGTTTGCTTATAGGTACAGTTTATTGCCATTCATTTCTAATAACCACTGTCACTTAATAATAAAAAAGGAAATATGGAAATGAATGATTTGTTTCATTTTAAATAGTGTTATCTAGACATGCTAAATGTGGAAGCATAACTATTTATAATAATAGATTTCCCCCGCAAATGAGATAACTGATTAACCTCAATTTTTTAAGCATCATAAATCTGAATAAAGTATTCATCATTTTCCAGAATGAATGTCGTGTTCGGAATTCATACATATTTATTATCCCTCAAAATGAAATGTTCTTCCCTTCACACCTCGAGTTGGGAATGTTTGGCGACAAAAAATATTACAGTTGGGAGTTAATTTAAATGCCAGCTCCGCTCAACATGTTTGGATAAATTCCATTTCGTTTATATTTTCTTATTGCCTCATAAAATATATTGCATATATAAAAATTGTATTCGTAATTTGAATGTTGCTATTCATAAAAAGAAAAATGAAAAAAATATTTTTTCCAGAATTGTAACTTATAAATGAGAAACATTTACAATTTGTTGAATATGAATAATATTTGTTTAGAAAAAAAATATGTATATCTAACCACTTTAGTTATCAAAATACGAATGTTTTGAAAAAAAAAACTATGTTTCAAAATCAGTTACAAAGAGATTTAAATGCAAAATGCTTGTTTTTCATTAAGTAATTACAATTTCTAATAATGCACAGAATTCTATAACTATTATATATAGTTGGATATTATATTTGTAAATCCATGTCATTTTCTAAATTATATTAGAAATGTATTAGTGTTGACGACGATAGCTCTTAAAATAATGATATTTTATTTATTATTGAAACAATTATTTTTTAATTATTTTAGATATAAACAGAAATAGTATTGTTTATCAAAATTCAAATACTGTATTATATTCTTGAAATGCATTACAATAGCTTGAGTGTAAATCAAAATTTAAATAAATAATTATGATGCATCCCTGAAATTCTAAATGCCAGTTAGCTAATAGCTCATTCGAATAAATTGTTGAATGTCTGCATCTATTGTATGAAAGATAATGTATGTTTTATATGGAAATAAACATTATTTATAGCGTTTTGATTCAGTCGGGTTGTTTTATCCATTTCTTATAAAACTGCAGATAGTCTCTGCTATTGTCCTACTCAATTTCTGCATCAGCAGATCCACGATAATCAGCATTCCCTTGAACCAACAATTAATGTTTTGCCTGTTTTCCTTATGGAGGAGTATTGCATCGAATTGTCTTGCTTGTGTATAAGAAGCATTAACTTCTCTAATCATTATCGTCTTTCTGGTGAGAAGATACCAATATGTCAAGCAAGACTTTTTCCTTTTTTAAACCAAATTTTCAAGCGTCACTAACTTTCTATTTGTTTTAGTCTTTCTTTTAATTCTTCTCTCTTTAACTTACTAGACTTTCTGGAAAAATTAATTCGAAATTTTAAATTATTTTCGTAATTTTAAGTATATTTAGAACTTTTTACTTTCTATTTCTTTTTCCTTGAACATATCTGAATCTTATTGAAAAAAAATGAAATCTTCAGACAGTTTATATAAAAGCTTTCATTTAAAAGTGACAATTGAAGTTTTAAATTTAAATTCCCTAAAATCATATTTGGCACAGTTTAGCCAATAATGGCTTTTCTGAAATAACAGCAATTGATTTAAAACAAATAATAAATTTTAATTAATAATCTTGTCCACACAATTTTTTGTCACTACAAATTTTAAACAAAAATACCTTTGATTTTTTTTATTTGCTCTTAATTGAAAAATACGAAAGCAAGGGAATTGACATTTAGAGTATTTTCTTCTACGAATACATCTAATTTCCATTCTTCTAAACAATATAAATTTGATTTAATCATTTGAAAAAAAAATTGACAGTTAATGAACGAACAAAACACTTGGAAATGGTAAGGGGGAATTACAGAACTCATTTTTAGAGTTTTTTTTTTTAATGGCAAGCCGGCTTTCTGGCTCACAAGTAGTGTATCTTCTTTTAGATCTGGGTTTCCCGGCTTCGAGTCCAGATCAGTGCATGATAGTTCATCTTTGCACTATCTGTGAGGTATATGGAAAGAACCCCGTAATGGACTTTTGGCCCTTTTTGGCGCTACTTGAAACAAGAGATGCCCCCTCGGCTTAAAAATCGCTGACAGTGTCAGTGACATTATCCATGTCAAGTGCCATTGGTAAAAATAACAATTTTTACAGCAAAATAAATTATGCAGACTTTCCCTTGGTTTTCCATTTATATAAATTTAAATGGAAATTTAAATTTAAATAAATGTAAATGGATATTTTTTTTCAAAAAAATTATTTGACAATGTTATTTAAACAACCCCTATTTTTATATTATATTTGAAATAAGAAAATGGTCCCTAATCATCAAAGAAAATAATAGCTTTATCATATGATGTAGATATTTCTGAACATAATTCAAATCATCCCTAACATACAAATAGCTCCCAACAGTTATTACGAAGTCCCAAATTGTTGCTTTATTCTAGAATTAGTAGTTGCGGTCATTGTAAGACTATGTTCGTCATATCTTTCTAATTAATTTAGTTTGCCAGAATTTAATTTGGTGTCTAACAATTTATACTCAGAAAACAAAAATGAAAATCGAAATATTTGAAATTAAACATTGCTTGGATGTTTTCAAGATAGATCGTCAGTCAATACGTTGTAATTGTCATGTATATTTGACAAATAATCCTCAGCACTTAGATAATCATTGTACACATCAGTGAGAGATCAAAGAACAAAATATCAAATTAAATAATTTCATAAATCATCATCAGAGCCGAAAATATCATTCGTTAAATTAAAATACATCATTATTATTTCAAATATCTCTAAAATTAATTGTTTTGTATGATATTTAAAATTTTGATTTGAATATGTTAATAAGCACAGAAAAAGAAAATATATTTTTGACTTCAAAATTCAATAAAATAATGAATTTTATTTTATATCTTTGAGTTAGAAATGTCAATTATTTTTTAGATAGTTTAAAAATAATATATCTGATATAGCAAACGTATTTCAACATTAATTTTTAAACTTAATTATATGCATTTTCAATAAATAAATGTGTTCTCTGAAGTATAAAATAAAGGATATTGAATCGCAAGCAAAATGCTTATAGTATTGAGAACCATGAAAATGATTTAAAATAATTTTCACAATATACAAATTTTTTCCTACTTTCCAGTGTTAAAATCTCCCCAAATATTTTGTAAGAGATTTTAATAAACGTTACTGCGGTGTAACCACGGAAACCGTTAGTTAGAAACCTGTAGTTTTTTTCTCCTTTGAGAGCCGTACGACCAAGTTTTGTCCAAGGTATGTCAAGAATTTACAAAATTAATCGGAAACATATTTTCTCTTTAGACCTTTGAGACATTCAGTCTTTTCATGTGACTTTCTATTAAATGCACGCAATCATATATTAACTTTTCTGTAACGGCACAAAAAATAATAAATAATAAATAAGCCAGGATAATATAAATTTATTGTCTCCTCGTTGTGAGGGTTTATTATTTGAGTCGGAAGAAAATGTTTCTAAAGTGCTTTCAGTAAAATTAATTAACTTTGTATGTAAAGCAACCGGATGATGATGCAAAAAAATGGGTGGAAGACTTGGTATGATTTAAAGCTCGTATATCAATCTTTATCAAGTTGTTTTTATGACTTTTGAATTTTCATGTTAGCTGCCTATTAAAGCATAAAAAATACCAGAGGGAAGTTGCCTTTCGAAAATAAGAGACATTTTCTTTTGCTTTATGTATTTTATTATTTATTCTGAATAGCTCTGGCTCACCTAAAAAATTATGATTTCAATTTTAACTTGCTATTTTTTTGTCAATTATAATATATTCGGCTATCTGTTATCTTGGTACATCACTCATAATATTTGACCTTCATTGATATTTTTAATGAATAGATAAATTATTTTTATTCTTATAACTTGATAGCTTTTAATTAAACTTTTAATTAAATTTGAGAGCTTTTAATTAATTTTAATAAATTATTAAGAGCTTAAAATTTAGTAAGAAATTTATAGTTTTTTGTTGAATATCCATTTGCTTTTTTTATAATTACTTTGCTTTTTTTCTTTACTATCGACTTGAAAAACTTAAAATTTAGAATTCATTTTAATGATAAAAATTTAGAAAATTCATTGATTTAAATGATGCGATTTAGGAAACCAATTGAACTACTTAATTTTGACAAGAATTAAGCAGTTATTTTACATTATTTTGTAAATCAACTATTTTTAATTTCCTTGAGTTGCAATAGCATTAATCGGCATTCAGAGTATAAGGGATCTTATTGCTTGATTTTTCATAAATCGGAAGTAATAGATTTCTTATTATTTTCGCAGATGCAGCTCTGGGATTGAACTCCCAATCTTAGTGTTTGTAGCTGAGTAATATACCCTTAACTCTAAAAGTGACTATTTGGTCCGAGTACGTTATCTGGGCTGTAAAGCTTTCACCACATTATAATAAAACTGCTAGCAGTCACTATAGTTCTTGCAGTTTTATTATTTTTTGATGCATATTAAAGAATCTGGATTTTCATTTTTACTCTCTATCCTTTTTCTTCCTATATCAACCAGAATTATCATTTCGGATCTTCTCAATTCGGATTATAATCATATCATATACTTTGAAAAGAAATGCAATTATAATTCTTTTTTTGAATGTTTCCTGTCGCATCGTATGACATTAGTATACTCCGTCCCGGCCGAAGCCATTCACATATAACAATGAGTTGCCACGAGGCAGCAACCCCCACCAAGCACGGAAGTGCAGATTAATCAGCTTAATTTTCATAAAACAATTCAAAGAACCAGATCGGAAAGAGATACGAATTTAGATTCTCAAAAAATGCCACCTTGTCTCCAAGTATAGTAATTATCAAACATATCAACAGTTATTAGAGGAACATAAAAATGTAAACAACGTTAACTAAGAAAATGCCGTTTAAAAGAAAAAGGTATAAACATTTTAACGGTTATTAGAGGAACATAAAAATGTAAACAAAGTTAACTAAGAAAATGGTGTTAAAAAGAAAAAGGTGTAAACATTTCAACAGATATAAGAGGAACATGAAAATGTAAACAAAGTTAACTAAGAAAATACTGTTAAAAAGAAAAAGTATAAAACAATTATTTACAAAGGAAGCTCTTGGTAACCGAAAAGAAAATAACATATATACAAAATAAAGTTTCCATATACAATATAGACGTAAGAAAACAAAAGTCAAAGCAAAGAGTCATTTCAATCGTGCTGCACGGATTCCAACTGCATAAGATTATTGATAATTTCAGAAGCACTTGCCCTAAAGAGAGGAAATTTTAATAGCAATTTGATGTCGAAATTTCTCCAGCCTAAATGCCATGTTGAGCGAGTGTTTTCCCATAAATCACATTAAAATAAATCAAATCAATCACATTCAAATAAATCATTCCCATAAATCCTATTCATTTCCCTTAAATCATGTCTCATCGTATAAAGAACATTTAGATATATCATTATTTGCCCTATTAGAAATATTTAAATTTATTTTTAATATAAATGGATAAAATGAAATACATACAAAATGCTTATGTTAATAGAATTTTCTAAAGGCTTTAGTAACTCTTATTTTACATATATTAGGATGATTTCATATTTTTCAACTCATAGATATAGCATCTAGAGTAACAGTTATTACATTATTTACAAAACCTATTTTGTAATAATTCCATAGCAATTAAGAATATTTTAAGCATTTAACTAAATTAACATTTGAACTGCTTTTGCTATTCTCAAAATTATATTCATCTGATTTATTTTGTACTTGGTTTCTACTGGAAATATTAATTAAAATGACCTAAAATATGTTTTTACTCTGACCTCAATAATGCAAGTTATAGTTAACGAATGTTTTAAAGTTTTCAACTAAAAGAATCTGAAGATTTTTTAAAAAAATAACACTTTTTTTTAAAAAAATATTTATGCTATTTTTTTATGTATGTAGTTTACTATAGCAGGCTAACTAAACTTTTTCTTAAGGTAATATGACCATACAATCAAAATTAATCACTTCATTTATTGTGTGGTAATTTATTGCAATTTAATTAAAGCAATTTTTGAGTCAGTTCATCAATAAAAAATTGGAAAATAAATAATACACTGTTTTATTCAACAAATAATTTGAGAAAAAATTATTTTGCTGAGAATGAATTACATTTTTATAAAATATAATTTAAATAATATACCGAATATGTATTTTCTTTCTAATTAATTAAAGCTAAATAAAAAATTACTTTTTTAAGAACTGAAATTTAATTTGTTATCCAGTTGACTTCAAAATGTATTTTGTCATTCATGCGAAGTAGAAAGAGCATAAATCTCAAATAATATCTTTTCTCTTTTTTTAACTTTTCTCCAAAATTAATTTCTATAAGCTATTCTATTTTTATTGTTCTATATTCTATAAGCTATTCTATATTTATTACCATATTTTCAAAATTCATTTGAACAAATAATGAGAAATAGAGGTGTCTTCTTTTTCTGCCCTATCAACAAAAATTTTAAAAACGCGAAGGGGGTCATTTATTTTTCTTATGCGAAATGCACAATGAAAAGTTAAAGTGTTCACTGAGGAAGGAAAGCAATGTAACTCTTGCCTTTCAACTAGAGTTTTCTTTTTTTATTTTCTGGGATGAATTCTCTTTAGGAATTTTGCTCGGTTATGAGACAATATTCTGATGAATATATTCCTAAAATGTATAGAAAATATATACATAATCTAGATATGTAATAAAACTATAACATTATCTGGATAATACATTAT
>JAOUZG010006535.1:2081044-2096350 GCA_026289955.1 Argiope argentata
TATATATATATATATGAAAGGTATTGATCTTTTTATTATACTTGAAATATTAATTTACGTCAGATATTTCATCATATATTCTTTTTTTAAAGGATCTGCATTTTCAGAGCCAAGATAAAAATAATTTTTTTTTATTTTCTTATTTTATATAAATATTTTGAAAAAAAATCAGGTATACATAAAATGTATTTTTTAAAATGTTAAAAATTGAAACCAATAAAATTGATTTAATAAATTAATATATAATAACATTTATCTGTGGGATGTAAGTGTTCCTCTGAATATTAAAATATTCAAACTACTGAAGTTTCGAATAGATAAATAAACTTCGCTTTAAAATTAATTCAAGTTGGTTAATATAATTCAAATTGATTCTAATGATTGACAGAAAATTCCTAACTCTTTCCCTAGAAGTTTGCGTTATGGAACGCTAGTGGGCGTTTATTGTTAAACCAAATGAGTATCGGCGTCTATGGAAAGTCCAGAAACACTGTAAGTTTTAATTGTCACTCCCGCCCCACTATTTACTCCAGTCGTTCCCCTTAACCTTGAAGTAGACAGTAGGATTTTGAAACACATACAAGTAAATTAAATGCACAGTAGATGAAAATGATCATAAAATACTTTTGTTATCGTGATAAATTTCAAAAATCACTCAATTAAAGCTTCTTTTGTATTATTTCAAATAAAACATCTTGTCAAATAAAAAGTACTATTTAGTCTATATCAGGACGACAACAAAACTGATGCAAAAATTTAAAAACTTCGCTATAATATAAATTAAATCATAAATAATGCAGAAGTTTCCCATCTTTTTCAGTTTTATTAGACCTGAATGAAAATTTTTGTCTTACTTTAATTAAATAATTTTTTGTCTTTTGTTTTTTTTAATATTGCTGTCTTACTTTATTTTTAAAAAAATATGTTACGAATAGAAATACTTGATTATTCAATTTTGAGCTATTTTTTATGAAAATCATCTGAGGATAAATAAATGCTATAATGCATTATTGTTAGTGTATTATTTATAATTTAATGTCTAGATTTACTTTTATCAGAAACAGGAGTTACAGTTTCCTTTTTTATAGCTAAAAGAGACAAAATCAAAAAAAAAATTAATGAATTCTTACTTTTACTTATATATCTTCATGAAATATGAATAACTATACAACTGTTATAATAATAAATGATATTGCGCGTCACTTTTTGATCAGAAAATTACATTTTTTTGCCAATGTATTTAGATTTTCAAATACACTTTAAATAAATCTGGAGTTTAAAATGCGTACCAGTTGTAGAGCAAACATTGTAAAATGTGAATTTTTTTATTAAATAAATCTTTTGTAAATGGAACATTCGAATTTTATAAATTCAAATATTATTTTGATTTGTTATTAACATTAGTATATAAAATTTATGAATATTAAGATGGCATATTCCAAACTGTTCTTCAGATTACTTGAGAGTTATTTTTATCTTTATAAGAAATATTATGAGGGGGCTTGGCACATCTAAACGAAAAAAAAATATTTTCGTTG
Source organism: Argiope argentata (assembly GCA_026289955.1). Classification (NCBI taxonomy): domain Eukaryota; kingdom Metazoa; phylum Arthropoda; class Arachnida; order Araneae; family Araneidae; genus Argiope; species Argiope argentata. The sequence goes on from JAOUZG010006535.1 coordinate 2,082,583, forward strand.
CGCGGTCCTAAAACTTACGAGCAAGGATAATGAATTTTCCCGGAAGTACTTTTGAAATATTGTCTCCATTTTTTTATGCCCAAATAATAAATTCTAGAAAAGCAGAAAGAATAAATTTAGCTTATGGAAGTTTATTTATTAAAGTGCTTTTATATACGCCTTTACTAGAAAATTAATATTTGATGACTTGCTTTTCTCAAAAAGCGGCTAATATATATGAATGCAAAAGAAAAGCAAAGGACGTAAAAACTTGTGAACAGAAATAAAGTCGTGATCAATTTTATAACATCTTGAAACACCTTTGAGAGGTTTTGGCTCTGTGATGTAAAAACTGGAAATACTCTTCCGAGACTCCAACTCTAAAGCGTTTATTAAATTCTTCCACTAAGTGCTCTGGAATGTTTCAACTTTAACAAAAGAGCAACAAATAACATCTCTTATCTAGTGTTGTACTTTCACAGAGTATATACTCAGAAATATTGACATTATAGGTTCCTTACTGTTCGAAGAAATCTTCCTAAGGGAGAGCCTTTTACAAAATATATTACTTGTAAATAACTTGACTTCAATTTCTACTAGAACTTTATTGGAATTGACATTTAAAAATATAAGATAAAAAGGCTGAAAAGAACATAACATGGATGAAAACGTATGATTTCATTTTCTACAAGTAAATAATTTTCTTAATAAAATATTTTTTTAAAACTGAAGCTAGGTAATCTTGAACTTTTTTCCAAACCTAAAAAAAATCGTTATTTCCATTTATTTTCTACAGAAATTCAATTATTAATAATTTGATGTGCTTTGGTTTGTATTAAAATTATGTGATTAAAAAATTATATTTGAGGCATGATAAGATGAATATACAACATAAATATAATTTAAAATTATTCAATATATTTAATATTATATTATTATTATTATTATTTATATATTAAATATAATGGAATATTAGTTTTTATTTTTTAAACATATATAAGGGTTTTAGAATCATGAAATATCATATCTATCATGTTTTGATAAATTAATTAATCGACTTACCACTCATATTTTTTTTTATTCAGAGAAAATCTAATCATTTTTAGGAGATATATATACACTTTCTTCGTAAACCTGGATGTCCATTTTTAATTTCAATCCTGATCAGTTTACAATCGGAATATTTATCTAAAATGACTGAAATTTTGTGAAACTAACATAAGAAAAAACATTTACCTTTAAAAAGGTATGTATTTTTTTAAAAAAATTCGTCATTTCAGTGTGTATTGCCTTTTAAAAAAAATCTAACTATGCATAGAATTATTTTTGAACAAAGCAATAGTTGAAAGAAATAATAGAATTACTTTTTTAATTGTTTAAGGAATTTGTTGCTGACATTGTCATAGCATTGTGATTTTTTTTACAGTGAAAGCCGGGTTTAAATATTCAAGGAATTTGTTGCTGGCATTGTTATAGTATTGTCAATTTATTTACAGTGAAAAATTTAATAGCTCTTCGCCTACAGTTAGCTAATCTCAGGAAATATTTTATCGCCCCATTATATCTAGATATACATGATGGTTAGTGCCTGCTTAGTTTAGTTAAGTGATATTAACATCCCATTTCTCAAAAAGCACTAAGGCTATTTTGGTATAGATTTCACTATTTTGAACCAAGGTTAGATGACGAAGGGGACATCTGGGATGGACACTAACTCTGCAAGTTCCTCACCACACCAGTAGGAAGACTTTTGTGAGCAGCAGGATCACTCACACGAACGTTCTTTGACAGAATCGGGTTTTGAATTTAAAAACCTCTGATGTGAAGCTTATATCTCATCCCTCTCTACCGCAGCCCTAAGAGATTCCTGATTGATATTGTGCTCTTTATATTGGTATCATGGTAAATCACTGTAGATTAGATAAAAAATTTGCGGTTGATAGATTAAATTGATTTAAAACTGAATAAGACTTCTTAAATAACGTTATTACTTCCTTCTCATAGTAAAATACTTTAAAATATTAATACTACATAGTATTAATACTTTAATTATTAATACTTTTTTAATGTGAATATTATTTTTTTAATAAAAATCTGAAGGTCTAATTGATTTATAAAATACCTTGAAAACATTGGAAAGAGGCCAGAAGTTTCATTTCAGAAAATATATTATTAATCTATCTAAATGTCTAAATTTCAATTTTCAGGGTATCAATAAAATGCCTTAAAAATGTAAAAGTATACATATATTTTCTAGCTAATTGGTTATTAATTTTGTAACCGCATGCCAATTTCTATATAATATTAGAAGAATATTGCTTTTGACAGACAGCTCTTAAAGTGATGAATTTTTCAATTGCTTTTTTATTTATTATTTTGCAGCATTTTTGATATAGAGAAAAACGATGTTATGAATTATAATTCTAATCCTATATGTTATTCTTGAAATATGTAACGATTGCTTAAACATGACTAAAAATGCAATTAAAGATTTATGGCGCATCACTGAAATTGTAATGCAAGTGATCTAATAGTGCATCCGAATAAAGTGTTGAATGTTTGCCTTTATCGTATTAAATGTATTATATATGGAAATATATTCTGCGTTGTATATGGAAATAAATTAGTTATGAAGTTTTGATGCACCAGGTTGATTTATCCTTTCATTATAAGGATACTGTGTATCATTTCTATTGTCTCTTTGTGATACAAATGAGATCTGCAGATCCATAATGAGGTACGTTCACTTGAACCCACAATTAATATTCGTCCTGTTATCCATATGGGGAAGAACGACTTCGAATTGTCTCTCCTCCATATAACATATACTCCCTTCAGTTATTGTCATCTCCTTTCTAGTGAAAGGACTCAAATATATCGCATGAATCTACATTTCAATTCATTATCCTTCTTTAAATCCACCTCCTTTTAAATTTAAAGACTAAATTAATGAGAAATAATTCTTGAAAGTTCAATATCAGTTGTTATTTTTATGTGAATTTACCACCACCGCCATTTTCTTTTTACATTCCACCGCCATTTTCTTTTTACTTGAATCAAATCAGAGCCTTGTTGTATGTAAAAACATAGCCTTTAACATATTTTCCTTGAATTTTTAAAATAGCATTGACAATCTAGTTATTATTTTTTAAAATATTATATTTAACTTACCAAATAACCATTAATACTTTTTACTTCTTCTTCTTAGATTTACGCAATTGTTCCAAAGGAATAATTCATGTTGCAGAATCTTGTTTTAATATATTATAATGGAAAAAAAATCGAAAATAAAAGTAATTACTGTTGGTGTAAGGTAAGCTAATTACGGTAAATTCTTTAATAAATCTATAATCATATTTATTCAATACGGTAAAACGAGATGACAAACAATAAAAAATAGTCGAAGTTTCCGTACGTACATCAATTGCACTAAACAGCCAATTGATAGCAAATAACTATAATGACACAACACGCTCAGTTGGAACTCACAGGACAGAGTCTTGTCAATAATTAACGCCTCCAATTCGTCTTCTACACTCTGCTGACTATCATCTTTAGTTCAGCTTAACTGCCGTCTCTCCAATAACTTACTACTCCACTGACTCCATCTCTATTTAATGGATGTTCATATTATCCAACACAGGACAAAAAGTATCAATTTATTATATTGATAAATTCAATAAATAAATATTGAATCAACAAATTCAATAATTATGCTATGTTTTTTTTTTGTTTCATTTCAATATTGTATTGTATTTATATAAATTGTTAAAAATAATTGTTAAAAAACATGTAATTTCTTATCTAGTTTCAAAAAAATGCATCTTATATTGCACATATATCTCAACATTCATTAACTAATTATTTATTATAGCCATTTTCGATGATTCAAAGTCTTTATTAACATGAATGAATGAATCTCTAAAACTTCAAACCAAATTATTTTGGTATTGAAAATGTTTTAAAAATAAGTTCATCGGAATACAAATCATTCTCGAATTTAAAGTATCACATTGTCCTAAATTATTTTGCAATAACGTTTTAATAACCATTGCCGTGTTGTAATCACAGTGGCATTTTTTAAAGACAGAGTGACGGGGATTTCGTAAGGTTCAATCAAAGTTTCATGACGCTTTCACAAGAATTTACAAAATTAGTTAAAATCATATTTCCTCTCTTGTTTTTTGCTTCATTCATGCTGATTTCTTTTAAATGAACGCAAACATATATTAACTTTTATATATTTAGGGACAAATAATAATTAAGCTACTGTAATAAAAATTTATTGTTTCCTCGTTTGAAGGGTTTGTTATTCAAGTCTAAATGTTTCTAAAGTGATTTCAGTAACATTATATACCTTTACATGTAAAGCATCAGATAATGACGCAAAAAAATTTCTTGTAGATTCGATATGTTCTCAAAGCTCATAAATCAATCTGTATCAAGCTGCTTTTATAATTTTTTTTAAATCAAAAAAGCTGTCTACTTATATGATTATAAAAATAAAAATAAAAAAAAGTAATAAATTTGGAAAAATAGGAAATATAACTTTTTTTTCTATTTATTTTATTATTTTATAACCAATGGCAATGTGACATTTATTATTTTAATCTTTCAGTTTTCATTGGCTAACTTTTTGTCAAATATAGTCTTTTAACTGTTATAACTTTTTACTAATATTTTACAAACTTTAATTATTTGTTTTTTTACCAACTACATTGTTTTGTTAAACTATCAAATATCTTTTGACTTGGTGTTCTAAATGTCTTGATATTTCAATGAATATATACATTATTTCTTATTCTTGTTTAGAAAAAATTCCTTTTTTACTGACTAAATAATCTACATGTGTTTTCAAAATTTTCCTTTTTATCAATACTTATTTAAAGTTTAAAAATTTAAAATTTTATTTAAAGGTACAAAGATAGAAAATTTTTAAATTTCAAAAGAAGAATTTAGGAAACAATTTGAATTATATCATTTAGAACATAATTTGGCTGTTAATGGACATCATTTTTTAAATCAATTGTTTTAAATTATCTTAATAGCAGTAATGTCAATATCCATACAGCAGAAGGTATAACCAATCCTTAAAAGCAGAAGAATATACCGATTTCTTACGATAACAGAAATTCTTGCAATTTAATTCAATTCGATTAATATTAATTTAATTAATAAATTTCAATCCATTTTTTTGTGTATTTTAATGCACATCTAATGCACTTCAAAGGAATAAAAGCTTTTATATTATTTTAAACTGTCTTTCTTCCTCCAATAACAATCTCAATTCTTAACTATTCGATTGCAAACTGGTAACATAATATCTAAAATATAATCCCCTCATATATTTCGAAAAAATTGCAATTATGATTTATTCTTTTACAATCTTCAGAGAAAAAATATATAGATATATCATTATTTTTATTCCTTGTTGGGCAGATTTGAAATTAAGTTTAAAATAAAAAATATCAAATGCAATTACAAGGCTCATGTTAATAGAACTTCATGAATAGAACTAATAGAATCATGTTAATAGAAAAGGCTTTATCGACGCGGACTTTATTGAAAGGGTTTATTTATTCATTTCCCATATATTAGGCTGACTTCATATTGTTACACTGAAGTCACTTAGCATGTACAGGAAGTGTATGTAAAAAATATTTTTTTTACATAGTCTATTTATTTAATAACTGATTAATACATAAACATTCATAAAATTAAAGCTTGAACTCCGTTTGTTCATTATAGAATCTCTCTTTTCCTATTGCTATTGCTGTTTACTGGAAATAACGAAAGCGAGAAGGGACAGTACATTGCTACTCTTATCTCATTAATGCAAGCAATTATTGAGCGATTATCATTGAAAAAATTCTGAGCGATATCTCAATTATTGAGCTAAAATTATTTGAAATTTTTAGCAACTGAAACCTAAAAAAATGAATATTTTTATAAATATAATTTCAAATATTCTTTAATAATGCATATTGATTACAATATCAGTCAAATTAATTGATATCTAATGTTATTGTGATCTTGCAACAAAAGTTGATTAATTAATTTTATTGTGCATTAAATACATCAATAATAGCAAATTAGTAACACACTGTTGTAATAATCAAATGATTGGAGTAAAACATGGTTTGAATTGAGCACATTGCAATTTTTTAATATAAACATTATATCATCTGAGTATTCTGCCAAATTCATTAGAACTAAATAGAAAAAGATAAATGTCTTCAATTTTAGAAGTGTGTTTAAACATAGGAATTAAATTCCATATTTAGTTGATCTAAAAACGCCATTGCCATTTTATTTTATGTGGAAAAAAATAGGTATCAAACAATACCATCTCACTCTTTGAATCTTTCTCTAAAAATTATTTCTATAAGGCGCGATTTCAACCATCTGTTTTTAAAATTTATTGGAAACAAGAATGCCAAATAGAAGTTTCCTCCTTTTCTGCCCTATCGACAAAAATTTTAAAATCGTGACGAGGGCAGATAATTTTTTTTTTCATTGAAGTGCTCGGCGAAAGTTTCAGTGTTCACTGAGGAAGGAAAGAAATGTCTTCTTTGCCTTTCAGTCACAAGGTGGTTTTCCTTTTTTTTATTTTCTTTGAAAAAAATATCTTTAGCAATTTTGCTCTATGTTATGAGCCATTATTCTATCGAATACCTTCCTCAGATGTGGAGGAAATGTATACGTTATCTATATGAAACGAAACATTTACTCTTTTTTCGTATTTATATTTTCCTGATGGAGATTTTCAAATCTTTTCAACTTCATGTTTGTATTATGATATATATTTGGCTGAAATATGTTCATACAGTTCTTAAAATTTCCAAGCAGCATTCATATGGTGAAATTTCTTAGAAATATCCGTACATGAATATTTTTATTCAACTTGGACTGATACAAATATCTTTGAAATAAACGGAAATCACTTAGAAATATATTATATGTTATATGAAGTTAGAAATATATTTTCAACAAATATCGTGTAAGCTTTCCACTGGCTTCATCCTGTGTATAACACGAAACAGGACATGATGTTTATTTTAGCATAATAAAAATTTATATCTAGTATAATTTGTCCTTGTGTAAAATTTTCACTAAACATAGTTCTTTCCGTTCTTTTTTCCCTATTTTATTTTTTCTAATTCTTCAAAACTAATTAAAGCATTTTAATATTTACTATTTCTTTTCATGAATATTTCGATTTGACTTTCATTCTGATAATAAATATCATATTTCATGCTGAATTTTCCATACTGAATCATGATTATTACAAAGCCAAAATTTTTTATAATTAATTTCGAGTATGTGTTACACGAATTCCATTCAGGATTTTTTTTATTTTAATGTAAAATAATAAAATTATGATATTCATAAGTAAACAACAGGAAATACTGTAATCTGTAATCTGCTGCACGGTAATGTAAATTACCGCAATCTACTTTATTGCAGAATTCTGTATAAAGTTTATATATCATTACATATATTTTTGAACTTAATTTTATCAAATGAAATCAAATCCTATATATATATTTATAGCAGCGTTGACATGAGAGCAGGTAGGGAAAGTCTCCAATATTCAGCTACAAAGAATATTTTTTGTATGAAAAATGTGCATGTTCTGTATTCATAGGTAAAATTAAAATGAAAAAAAAATATTAAAAATAAATAAACGCTTATAAACTAAAAAAAGAAACATTATTTTTCTCATTGTGTGCCTGGGGGAGGGGGTATTTGGATAGCTATGGATGTGAATGTTTTATAGTTTCTTAAATATTTTGAAATAACATGCTGAGTTCCCATATTAAGATAAATAATCAATAATAATCCTTTGGTACATGTGTTGAGACTAATAATTTATAATTTGACTAAAAATTTATAAAATTAAACTAAAATCATTCCACAAATTATATTATAAATATGAGTGAAAAAGAAATAAAGCATTATTTTTGTTGAGATAAACGAAATGAAAACTAATTGTACAATGCATATTCTCTTTTCTGAAATCGAAAAAAAATTTCTTCAATGAACTAAAAACTAATTAAATCGGAAAAGACTGAACTAATATCTTTTTATTATTGGAGAAGAAATTGGGATGTCATTGCATAAACAACATCGCCGCCTCTTATGGCAAACTTCTTTTTTACTTGACCTTGAGGTGAAACAAGATCAAATCGATATGTCCTATAAAACTATTGATAACAAATAAAAAAAAAACAGGAATATCTTGCGTTTCTTCCCCTTTTACCAAAATTCATGAAAATACAAATGTCACAGGATCAAAGGATTTTCCCTTTATGCTATGAATTTCTCTGCGAAAGCAGTAATGTACATTGAAGAAGGGAAAAAATGTCTTTTTCCCTTTCCGTCGTCGCTAAAGAGATGCGATTTTCCTTTTTCTACGAAGAAATACAGTTCGGAATTTTGTTTTCGGTAAGCTGTCTTGGTTCCATCGAGTAGTTTGTGTTAGACTGAGAATGCAGTGTAGCGTAATGTGGTAGTAACTAGTGTTAGGCACGAAATCAGACACCCAGTTTTTCCTGATATACAGTGAAGTAGTTGCTTCATTCAGTATGTGCATATTTTCTTGAATGGAATCATGGCATCCGTTTCGCTACAATTTTATAATCCAGTGGACTCAGATTGAAAATTTTTATTCGGAATTTCAACAATTTTTAAAATATTGGAATTCAATAAAAATTATTCTCATAACAACTTGAATAATTGTCTTATATTCTTTTATACAAATTCAAGAAACTGCAAAATAAAAAAAAAAATCAATTTGATATGAAAATTAATGAATTTCAAATTCAGCATTTGACATTTTAAAAACAAACAATTTAAAGAATCGTATTTAAAGTTCTGTTCATTTAACATTCTTTTAAATTAATAAAAGTGTTAACGAATTCAGTCTGTACTGCTTCTTATATATTTTTTATTATAATGTCAGAACATGATGTTGGTTTTAGGATGAGGTTTTGGGCGTCAACAAAAATTCTTAGAGAAAAATAAAAATTTTATTATCTGCACTGGCATCTCAAAAAATAAGGTTTTAATAACGCGTTGCCATTGCATTTACAAAGGATCTGATTTTTAAAAAATAAGTTACTGTACACAGCAAATAAAACTTAGAAAAATGTCATTTTGAGCATAAGATTATTTGAAAGGAAATAAATAGGAAATGTGATATTTTTTAAACAGTAAATGCGAGACAAAGTTCTTTGGATCGTTTACAATACTAAAGTGACTCATTAAATAAAACAACCAAAATGAATAAAAATATAATTTTACTTGCCCGAGTTCGTGGTGCTTGGTCATTCAAGACATGTTTTAACACGATACATTGAAATACGCATATCAGATTTCATTTTAATCTTTTATTTATTTTAATTTGTAGCTTGACTATTTAAATATGATTGTCAGAAGATTTGAAAAAAAGTCTTTGCACATGAAAAGATTGGTAAATAAAAATTATTAACATAAATTTAAAAATAATATTTAATTAAACACATATGAATACTTTTAAATGTTGTTAATCAGCAAAATGCTAAATAGCAATTTCGAATAAATTGCTTCCGTTGTACAGATTTTGACATATTTTATTCAAAAGAAAAAAGCATTTAAATCAAGACAATCTGAAAGTGTAGAATTCATTTACGAAATGTGTTGAGTTACACAATTTTTTCAGTAAGATTTACATTATTTTTCAATCGTGTGTGCCCGGTTTTGAGGAAAGGAGATTGAGGAAAGGAGACGAGTTTTCTCCCGAAAGTGTTAATACAAGACGTTGTGAATCCTCATACGGAATATCCTATAAAGAACGTGTTTAACGCTTACATCCCTCTGAACGTATCATTTCTCATATTTTCCGAATTGACTCTCTAGATATCATTCAGACTGTGGTGATTTCCCTGTTGCAGATAGGAGTACCTAAAGATATGAACTTAAACTCCAGTATCGTGCTAGATTTCTACTCCATACACACTGAAATATTGCATGATGTCTTTGATAACTCAGCTTTTTGGTTTCAGCTTATTGATGATTCAAAATATATGCAAAAAAAATGAAAATTGAAATCTGCTATGCATATTTCAATGTGTCATGTCAGAAGATAATTTCTTGAACGGCCAATCATTTAAAGCTTTTTATTTAATTAAGCAATCTAATCTTCTTTTCAAAATATTTTTATTAATGTTTGAAGAAAACATCTCAGAATATTTGGCAGATTTTTCAAACTTATGGATTGATCAACAAATTTAAACTATTTTTCAAAAATATTTTTACTAACGTTTGAAGAAAGCTTTCATAAAGTTAAAAGAGTTGAAAAAATCATCTCAAAAAAGTGTAGCATATTTAAGATTAAAAAGGTCTTTATTTAGAAATTTCATGGATTTACCAATATTTTTGAGTCTTCTAAGGCCAAATTTTCAGAAAGTTTAAATTTAAAATTCCAACTCCTTTTCCACGCAGTTATGTTGATGCCGAAAATATCCGTCCATTGAACCCTCATTGAAGCCCCACGTGCTCGTGCAAGTTAAATACTTTTATTATTATTTATTTTAATTGTTTCATTGAATTAGTCACTTTAGTATTAAAAGCAATAAAAAAAAACTTAATATACATTTATTATTTAAAACTATTTATTTCATTTTCTATTATTTCATTTAACCTATTTATTCATTCCTATTTATTTCGTTTCATATAATCATGTGCTCAGAATTACATTTTTTAGGTTTATTTGCTGTAGTAATCAACTCATTTTTTAAAATCAGAGCTTTTGTAAATGCAAGCATTGTTGAAAGTTTATTTTTTGGATGCTCGTACAGATAATAAAAATTCAATTTACTGCCCACGCAATAAAATTTAAATTCATTGCCCATGCATTTTTGTCGAGGCCAAAATATTCAACCCCAAAACAACAAATATGTTCAGACAAGATAATGACTATTAATTGACTATTTGTCTAAAAACTGACCCCTCGTGACCCGAAAATATCCTGAAAATGAGGCATAAAAGATACACCATTTTTTAAAGACACAAGTGTATACGAAAATTACAGAAACAGTTTTTTTTTAAAAAATGGATAACAAGCAACCGATTATTAAAAATAAAATGAGAAACAAAAAGGGAAGAACACACCAGTAGCCGATAAACCTATTCGCTACCTGTTGCCTGTTTTAAATATTGTTTAACCATTTAAGAATCTAAGGGCCATCTTTTAAGTTAATTCTATGTGATTTAAAATCTATCTTTATTTTTTTCCCACGGATTAGAAGTGAGTCAGCCGATCTTGCATTAAAATATCTTTGTTGCAGTAGTTTCTAGTAAATTCCTTAATAGTTAAAACTTTTATAAGTTTAACTATTAAGGATATAGTTAATATTCTTAATAGTTAAAACTTATAAAATATAGGAAATATAGGAAACTTTATTATTACAAACACTTTTTATCTTTTTAAAGAGGGAGAAAATTAGATTTTTGAAAATTTTAGAGTCTAGATTAAAATGGTAATTACTAAGTTTAATTATTTTAAAGTTGAAATCATCCTTTTTATCATAAATACAGTTAATGTTTCACCCTAACAAATTTAAATTTTTAACTCCAGATAGGTAGTTTCAAGTTGGGTTTTATATGTTTAAGTTCTAATTAACACTTTTGGATAACAATTAGTAAAATTATTAATTAGTATTATCTAAAGTTATTAAAAGTAAGTCATCGATATACCTCCAACAATTTATTTTTTTTCTCAAAGATTGGAATGCCATTTATTTGTGCAGATTGGAATGCCATTTATTTGTTTATAGAAATTAATTGAATTAAAAATGTAATTTTAGGTATTATTAAAATTATATAATTAAAGTCAGTTATTTTTTGTAATAATATTTTCATTTAAATATTCATCATGGATAAAAGTACAGACCTTTATTAATTTTTCATGAGGCAAATTGGTATACAAATTTTCAAATCATAAGAATTAATAGTAATAATGATATTATCCTTTAGAAAATCCAAAACTTGTTACTGATAATAATAAAGTTATCTTCCTCTTTAATTTTGTGAAGGATAATTTTCAAGAATTTATAGAACTATTTTCCTGCAAAGTAATTATAAATGTCAGGGTTACAGGTCACGAAACTGAGTTTTAATGGGGTTTTTTTTTATGAAATTTAACTGTTGGGAACAAATAAGGATAGTTAGAGAACAAATTTTAATTTTAGTTTTTTTAGTGAAATCTAGCATTTTAAAAAAATCTAATTCCTTTTTTAACATATTCTTTTAAGTATAAGTTGCATTAGAATAATCTTGATTCATAAGTAGTTCTTTATAAAAATATTTACTAATTAAACATAAAATTTTTGCTGATTTATATATTACTATACTAACAAATTTCTCGTTTAAATGTTTTATTTCATTTTTTAATGATTTGTTAAAATAAATCCATTTTTGTTAAATCTTTTAGAGAAAATTAAGGTAGAAATTAATGATAATATAGGCAGATCTTCAAAATATATTCCTTATTTCAGCGTTAGAATAATTATGAATTTTATTGTAATTAAAACTTTCCAATTTTTATGTTAATTATTATTTGCTGTTGTAATTGCAATATGTGAGTTTGTCATATTGTCTTTAGGATACATATTACATTCCAAATAAATTTCTATTTACTTTAATTTAATAATATTAATAATTTAATTCCAATTTTAAATTGTATACCTCAGTTATTGTTATTGTTTCACTTTTTCATAAAAATTAAACTATGTAATTTTGAAATAAAAAGAATCTATTTATCATTATAGCAAAATTGCGGAAGTCTCAGTGTCTGCTATTATCCGTCCCATATATAAATAAGAAAAAATAAATAACAAATGTTTTTACGGTTATTTATTAATAAACTACAGATTACTGACAAAAAGCAATTTTATCTCAAATTTGGCGCAAATGAATAAAGACTACTTGAAACCAATCACAAAAAAATTAAATTTTGATGATGAACAGATTTTCTAGATCCATGATATTTTTTGTGAGATTATTTTTTTTGATATTTATACGGCACATTTTATCTGTTGAGTTTCAGATAATAATCATATATATTTTAATATTTACTGCAATAGCACTTTGCCTTAAGTTCTGCAGAAACCTCTGTTTAGCTTCTGTTAAAAACAGAATTCCTCAATTTTAATTTAAAATAAAGGACGAGAAAATAATTTTCCCGTCTAGCATGTGCATTAAAGTATACCAGTACACATATAAATTATTAAGTATTTATATATTGTGCAATTAAAACGAAGCTAAAAATATGTAGTCATATGTAAATAAATCGAAGGATTGTGAAATATTTATACAAGTATTCAAGCAAATTCTTGTGATTAAAAATAAGATTAAAAAATATATTTAAATATGAGTGAGTCTCATCTAAATATTTTAATTCAAGTTCTTATCTTCATAGATATAGATCCAAATATTGGAATGTTATTTGAGAAATGAAGTAAAATTTAGCTTTAATGATTTAGTTACTTCTATTAAAATATCATATAATTCAGACTGACATTGCTACTATTTCTTGAAATGAGTTTTATATAAGGAAAGTATAACGATCATTTCACTTTTAATTTTCTAATTTAAATTTAAAAAAATAAACTGATAAATAATGGCACTATTATAGATTTTTTTCGAACTCTACAAGAATTACTCTTAAATGGGTAATAAATTATACCTGTGCTGCCGTAGTAATTTCGTAAACCACTCTATATGTTTGGTCGTTAATGTATGAATG
>JAOUZG010006535.1:2106350-2123409 GCA_026289955.1 Argiope argentata
CGTGGAACGAGGGCGGTGCGATTCGCCATGAACGAGAGACTAGCTTCTTTTTCTTTCCATGCTTCGTTTCATTTTTAATCTGTTGTGAATATGTAAAAATAATATATTAATCCAGAACAAGAGTGTCTCCTTCGTTATTTCCAACACAATCACCACGATTGAGGTAGTCAACGATCGAGATGGAGTTAGATATGTAAACGACCATTCAGGCCTAGCATATAACCCGACTCAACGGTCTAAAAGTGCAACTAGAAAGGCACGCGGGAAAGACGAAGGAACTTTATTGATGTCTATAAAATTCTACGCCATGTACAGTCAAGGAATTTTAGTTAGAGACACTTTTTATCTGATGGCATATTAAGAACACCTGCATTCAAAATTAATATTATGGCAAATGAGTCAGATTGTGTAGCAAATAAAAATTACATTAAGCCGCTCTAAAACTAAAATAATTCTTGAATAATGTTATCACTAGATTTTCAAGTAAAATGGATTCATTTATGAAATCTTAGTAGGCATTTCATCGAAAAGGAGAGCTGAATATAAAAAAAATTAGCCTGAATATTATTTCACATATTGATACATAAATAATTTACTATAAATCTAACTTTTTTATTCTGTGCATCGAAAACAGTTCAATATTTGCTTATATCATGGTGATACCAATTCATATTAAAATGAATTAGCTAAATATCTCAGATATTTTTTTAAAAATATTTTACGACAGTATAGCAAAAGCCATTAAGTGACGATAATTCGGCATATTGGTTATTATAACAATGATGCACTCAGCTTCAAAGAATTTACAGATTTCAGAGCAGAGATTATTTATATAGGGATCCGAAGGTAAAACTTTTTTTACCTTCACGCAAAATGTCAAGTTTTCCATCTTTTTCTAGATATATTTATATATAAAAATCTATAAACAGACATGGGTACAAAAGTAAGATAATATATACTGGAATATGACAAACCAATTCAATCTAATTAATTTAATTACATGAATTTTCAAAACGATAATTGATGCATAGTATTTGATTCAGCAAAAATTAAAAGATTTTATAACTTATAGTGAAATTATGTATATTTTCTGTAATTATTTTCAAAAAATGTTTCTAGAATTTAAATATAAACATGAGTATATTTTGTATATTCAATTTGTACAATAGGTTATAAGTAAATTAATGTGCAACGCATGATATTTCACAAAAGGCTTAAAGCATAATAAATAGTTAATTCTTAAAAAAATAAACTATATAAGCTACAAAGTTTTTGCAGAAATATGCTCATTTTTTTCTGACTTTGGTTCCGATTTTATTTTATGTTTTATTTCAAAAATTTAATCTTTTATCCAGTTATTTTTCTAAAACAAAATGAAATTGCTCTCATTTAAAAATCCAATTTTAAAGCCACAATTATCCATATTTTTAAATTCCTTTATAAAATTATTAAAGCAAAATTATTAGAGATGTTAAGTAATGAGTAATATTAATATCCTTAGACCATGAATTAAAATTACAAATTTCAACTAAGCGTAATTTAGTGTAAAAACGAGGCATAATTTTGATTTGCGAAGATATAAGTAGTAATTTTAGTGTCTGTAGAAGACAAATATTTAAGATTAACTATAGTAAGTTTATAAAAATAAGAAAGTATAAATTTAATCAAATTTTCTACTTTAAATTTAATTAAAACGAATTTAACTCAGAGATCATTAAGATATGTCTTAATGAATCACAAAAAATGTAAAATAAAATATAATCCCTAATATTTATATATATTACAAAGATAAAATGAAATGTTTTTTTAGTTACGTGAAAAAAAAGGAATGCTTTATAAATTTTACCAAAAAAAATTATTTTCACAGATTCTTTTAATTATTCAAACATTCAACATCTTATTAAAGAATACAATTTATATTTGCCAAAATATAAAACATATTAAATTTTATTACGTAGTGATAATATATAATAGCAAAAACGTACATAGTTGCTTTAATAAGAAATATAATGTTGCTCACGTTTTTGAAACAAAATAAGTAAATTATAATTGAAATGAAAATAAAGGTTTTCGTTTCTTTCAAAGCATTTTTTATTTCCTTAAAAAATTAAAATTTATTAAGAATGCAATTACGATATTAATTAAATTTTTTCTCCATTTGGTAAAACGGCTTCGAACAGTAAACTGCTGCTAAATATTTAAAATGCATGTCTATTTTATATCAACATCAAATGCTCATATCTGAATCTAATTTGGAATCCTCTTAAGGAACACTACAAACAACATATTTTGAAATTCAATCTTCTTTCAATAATTAAAAATTATTGGCAAAAAAATAAAGTATATTCATTAAGTTAGTTTTTATTCTTTAACTCTGAAAATAATTATTAATTATTTAGAGAAAACACAATTTTCCACTTAGTGCAAAATTATTTATACAATGTTGAAATATTTCACTCTAATTACTTCTATAGTTTACATTTGGGAAAACACATTCATAATGTAACTGAATGTTTCAGTGTAAAATTCAATCCTTGCTCTTGGAAATAAGCTTTCATAAATTTACTTAATGAAAAATAAATTTACTTAATGAAATGTAATAAACAGATAAGTGGCTTAGCAGAATCTAATTTTTTTTTCAAAAATTGTAAACAAGAGTAGGTATATCTTATTAGAATAAAAGAGAAAATCCCTAGACTAGAGAAGTAAACAATTATTCTATTTCTCTAATTATCCTGTTCATGACAAGTTAAGGAGAAATTACGATGAGTAAAAAAGGTAATTTTTCAATTGGAGTGAAAGATCTTGAAATGAATTTTAATTATTAATTTCCAATTAATATCGGTTTAGTATTCTGCGAATATGTGTGAATTTTGTTAAATATTAATTTATATAATCCGGTTAAATTGCAAATTAAAAAATATTTATAAAACATTTTGATCCTTTTTATGGCCAATTGTATTTCAATACACTTATAATATAATAAAAATTATAGTTTGTAAGGGAAAAGGACATTAATTATCTAATTATTTTCAATTATCCTATCACATGCACATACATTTCCATTTATCTTATGCTTAATCATCTTTATGTTCAATTTACAATGTGCAATGTGCTTAAAACATTTTTTATAACAACATAATACTTGAGAAATCGGATATTAAATGCTTAGAATTATCATGATTTCTAAATAGAAATTTTCCATAATTTCCATAAGAAAATTTTTTCATTTTTCTTCTAATTACTAATTACAGAATTAAATGCTATTAAATTCTTCATAAGTTATATTTCAATACTGTTTTGTCTAACTTCAAAATGGCGGTTTATTTATAATGGTTTTCTTTCTACTCTATTCTCTAGAATACAGTTTTTCAAACTTTATTAAAGTATATTTTGATATAAAAAATAATATGCTTCTGAAAGAAAAAAATAGGGTAAGGTATATTTTTTAGCATGAATAAAATTTTAAACCTAATTTTTATTTTGGAGATAAAAAAAATTCTGAAATTGTATTCTATTTGATATAATTTATTATACAAAAATATCAAAAGTATATGTATCTATATTTCACTTTTCCTAAGAATGCTCTTTTTTTAATAAACTATACGTCGAGTCTCACCTGAAATCATAATAAAAAATACTTTTCTAAATCCTGCTATGACCTTTGAAAGAAATATCCGGCAAGTTTACTTCTGCATTTCAAAAAAAAGTAACGAATTTAAAATGATTTCAAGGAACGACGAAACAGAGAGAAACGAAACAATTTTCTTGCTTTATCTTTTCGCGCTTTTTCATGGATGCAGCCAGATCATAAACCTGCATTTTTTTGTTACATTATCATTTTTTTTGTTGAAATAGTGCCTTATTTCCTTATTTATCTTTTACATCAATAATCCGTCGCTGACAGTGCATTTTTCGAAGTTGTCATGAGGGTGGAATAATTTTTCTTTTTCTTATTTTTTTTCTTTTTTCATTCTCAGAGGATTTGATTTATGTATGCTAGCCTGTCAGAAAAGATAATCTTGTGTTTCAGAATCACTTTTCAAAGATTGGAAGAAACTTTCTGCAACCAACTGGTATATTAATGGCATGACTTCATTTTTATAATAATGATAGAGAAAAAAACATTTTTTTTCTATTTAAGAGAGTTAAAATGAATGATAAAATGATTGTTAAAAATGAAAAAGTAATCTTACACTGTTAGGAGTATTTTTTTTCTCATTTCAGTTTTTATGCATCTCATATTTTGATGTCAAATCTAAATAAACTTGTTATAAAATCTTTCTGACTGATTTTTGATTGATAAGAGGAGGTTAATTCTTTTCGTTTATTCGTATCAAAAGAATTATAAGAATGAATATCAATGCCGAATATAACTAATATATTTTCTCTTTAGTTTATTAAACGATTTTAACACATTATACAAATAAATTTACTTTGTTGATGGATAATGTTTAATAAACAGTAAGTCATCAGTACGTTTCCATTAAATTATTTGAACGATAAAGAACATTAAATATACGATAAAGATGTGAATGCTTGAGTTACAAGGCATAAACAAGAATTAAATTCAATATAAAGCAATGATTTTTCAATTGATATTGTATTTTGTTTATGGATGTGACCATGATTTATAATGAGCAGATTATTCTATTGTTTATTAAAAAATTTGAATTAAATTTTGTGTTTTCTAATACTTAATTTGTTTCTGGATAAAATAATCTGTAAAAGTAACTGATACATTATATGTATGAATTTCTAAATGTTGCTAATAAAATAATTTTTCAGACTAAAATCAAATTTAATATAAATGTAACAAAACACTTACTACTAAATGGAATTTTAGAGTAAGTATAGAAAAATAGTTTCATCAGTCATGAAATGCCCCAATTATTAATTATTATTATTATTATTATTATTATTGCAAAATGATGTTCTCAAATTATCCTATATTCAAAAAATTTGTTCAAGTTCATTCCACGATCATTCCAAAATCTATAAAGTAGATTTTAAAAACTCATATCAAGTTAAATAAAAAGGTCTTAATTATTTATATTATTTATTAAACTAGCGTATAGAAAAGTCAGAATATGAAAATCGAATTGTCTAATTAAGATCTGATTATAAATAATACTATTTAAAATTAAATTATTTAAATAAAGTTAAAATGAAATTAAACAACATTAAACTGAAGCACCAGAAAAACTGGTATAGCAGCTCTTGTGCAAATAATGGAAGTGCCCAACCAATCAGCGTAACGCCATACTTTCGAAATTGTGTATATTAGACTATAGGTGTCTGAGGAAGCTATTACATCGATTCTTGCAGTTATAATGGCAGATTATAATTTAAATATTTTTAAAGGTCCCTAATCGTCGTTGCAGGAGAGATGGTGATAGTATTTCCGAAGTAGAGATGAAATTTGGATTCATGCCTATGGCCATTTCTAAGGTGCACCACGGATAATAGATTTCCAATAAAGCTCCGAATGTTTGACAGCATTGAAACTTCAAAAAAGGCCTACAAAACGGGATCATCGACACTTGGAAAGAATCGTTATACGAGATAGACGTTCAACACTTCCTCAGATTGCTGCGGATTTCAATGCAGGCCGATCAACGTGTCAATGTACGCACTATGCAGCGTAACTTATTTGATACGGGCTTTCAGCAACGCAGACCATCTCATGTGCCAGCATAAAACTCTGTAGCATCTTACCTGAGCTCGCTAAAGCCACTAATGAACTCTAATTGACTGTGCAAATGTTGTATGGCCAAAGAACTCACGCTTTCAAGTTTATCATTTGGAAATAGGGTGTGGAGAAAACTCCATGAATCTGGGGATTTTTCATGCTTTCAAGGAACTGTTCCAGCTTTAATAGGTTGTGTTAGGGTAAGGGGCTTATGAAGGCGGTATGAAATGGGGCCGTTGATGCGTGTAGACTCATCTAGGAACTAATAATGTCCCACTGAACAAGGTTCAGTGGTACATTAATATCCTTTCTGGCCCTCTACATGCGTTCAGGTTCTGTGTGAATTCAGACGGACGAGTATGATTCCAACAGGATAATGCGCCACATAACAAGTCTACAGTATCTACCGAGGGGCTTATGGAACGTTCTTCTGAATTTCTTTGTCTCTCTTTGCCAACAAATTCTCCTAGCATGAAAATTATCAATCATATCTGGAATATTTTGCAATGCGATGTCCTTAGGAGATCTCCACTACCTCTTAATCCCAGGACTTTGTAGACTGACCTTCACAAATTATGATGTGAATGGCTTACATAATACCTTCAAATATAGTCGAATCCATGCAAATCCATGCTGAGACACTTTTGTGTGTTCTTGGGGGCTCTACATGTACCAACCTTTTTGCTATTTGATGGGTGTACCAGATTTTTTGGCACTTCAATATATTTTGTGGTAATTATTTTTCTACTTGCTATAAAGAGAAATATTTTCTGTAATTAAGCTATGAATATCACAATTTTTGATAATTTTGATTCAAAAACATTATTTGAAATGTTATTAATGATGTCATTTAAGATGCTTTTATTCTAATTATATATTAATTATATATTCTTATGAACACTTTGTTTCAAAGATGAATAGCTGCAACTTCTCTAAATTTTCAAGGAGATATCCTTCTCGCATCTAATAATGAACATGAGACTATGTAAAAGAAAATAAGGTAATCTTACTTAACATTGTTAAAGTCTAATTTTCGAAAAACAAAAGTATCATTTTATTTAGTCAAATACAACATTTTGCTATCTTAGCATTATATCTAATTTTCAAAAAGTTTGAATATACTTTAACGATAAAATTATAACTTTTATATTAATAATATTATGATACACTGCTATTAAAATTAAATTATTTAAATTGAATTTTCAACCGAAAGTCTTACAAATATTTAACAAAAATGTAATATTCTTTATCACATTATGAAAAGAGAATGTATTCTTTTTACTGTTTCCATATATAACGGGAAATTAATTTAGTGAAATTTCTTTCACATAATGAGCGTAAAGTATTATCCCAACATCTTATAAAAATCCGTCTTAAAATAAAGAATGTAAGCGCCGTTTATCAGCATTTCCTTATCTCTATGTTCTGGATTATCATAAAGTTAATTTTCTCTTATTTTAATTCATATCTCTAATTCTAAGCACAATATGTGTGTAAGTTTACTTAATCTTCTAAAATCTAGCTGCATACTGTCTTATCTTTATTCACAAATTTATTCTTTTCCCTTCCCAGACACAACTCTTCCGGGGATCTTTTTATTTCGAAGCAAGGTAAGATTAATGACAGCGGCGATATTACCCTCATGAAAGAATACTTAAGCTTTCCCTAAACCATGACCTGGTGTTGACATGTTGTCGCATACAGTTTCTTCTTGATTTTGTAACCAGGAGGTATTCAATCCCCAAGCGAAGGATACCGTTATCTGATGTTGTTCTAGTGTCGCTAGCGCTTAGATATGACGCTTTTCATAGTAGAAGTTAAGGAGCATTATGTTCCTTATAAATGTACGAATAAATAACTTTAACCCCCAAGTGCGAAACATTGTTTCTGTTTCATAGAAAAATATCAAGTAAATCATTTTGAAGAAAGATAAGAACTGTATCTATATAAATAGTAACCTGTTTTTTAATAAATGTTTAATACCTATTACATAAAATAATGATTTATGTAAGATTTATTAGGAATATCACGTGAAGGATTTAATTACCATATATATTCAAAACCATAATTAAAGGGCTTTTCTGTTACTGCTTAAATTCACTCTGTTATTGATAAATTGAAATATTAAAATGTTAATATTTTGATAAAAGCATATAAATTCATCAAGCAAATAAAAAATAATTATTAAAATATGATTTATTTTATTCTTAAGAGGAAAATAATAGTGTTTTATGCTTTTGTTTGTCACTTTATTTATTGTTTGTTTGTTTGTTTAGAATCAATGCCAATATTTCTGGAAATTTATCAGATGAAAAAAAAGTCTTGCATATCCATTTCATAAGTTGAAAATAACTAATTCATATTCTTTTCTAAAATTCTAAATTAGTTAGATAAGTTTTTTAAAAATAATTTGCATCATCGAACAAAAGCTTTTAGTGTTTTATCAATGCAAAACATACATAATTTATATTTAAATATGGATTATTTTAAATCTCAAAATTGTAAACATGATTCGATAATAATTTTTTTAATTCAGTACAAAAGAATGCAATTGTTCAAATTCAAAAGAAAAAGAAAGGCACTACTATAATTCTATTGCATTATTTACGCTTATATTTCTATTGCATAATTAACAAAAAAAATCTTTATGAAAAAACGGGAATCAATTGAATTTCATAAAAATGGCAATCAACGTAAATTTACGCCCTAAATATAATATCTAGTCGTTTTCTGTAGCCTCATTCGAGCGGTAACTATGTTCAACTGATTTCCAAGTTAATTTTAAAAAGAAATATTTGGTGTTGAAATACAGCATGATAAATTTCTATAACATATATTAAAGTCTTAAAAACTACTGGAAATTAATAATTAATTGTTTTAACAATTTGTTCAATGAATCCGCTATTTTCTCCCATTTATAGCACTGCATATTTTAAGTATGGTTTAAAGTACTAAGAACTGAATTTTGGCTAGTTATAATAGATGAATTTTTGACTTTCTTAATCACTTTCATTTTCAGAAGGTATTGTAAATGATAAAAGTGAAAAAAATTTAATTATATAAAGGTTTTAAAGGGAATTTGTTCTACTCTTGTATTTCATAAAATTTGTAAATCTATAAATAAGTGACATTTTTAGATTTTGAAATGAATAAAATTGCATATTACTAATGGTCAGTAAAATCCATGGGAATTTCTTTAAATGTTTACTTTTAAGCGAAATTCAAGTATAATCAATATACTTTAACTCATACTATAAAAAAATTAAAAGACCTCATTTTCATTATTAACTGGTAAATAATTTTTTAAAAATTTAATATTTATGAATGCCTATACAAATAGAAATATTTTATCTGAGAGAGCTTTTTCAGTTGCAAAGATGATAAGTATTATATAAATTATATTGCGTCAAATAATATGATTTGTTTTATATGCTTAATTATTCTTCAAAAAATTATAATAATAAACTGATATAATAAGTTTAAGAAAAAAAACATTTTTAATATAGAACTAGGAAATGTTACATATGATTAATTATTCTTCATAAAATTATAATAAGTAATAAATTGATATAACAAATTTAAGAAAAAAATTAACTTTTTTTCATGTAGAATTGTCTGAATGAATTTAAAATTGCAATGATAATTTAATTTCGTCTCATTAATTTATAAAATTATTGAAGTATAATGAAATAAATAGCTACTGAATAGCTTGATCTTAAGTATTTAACGAATAAAATTAAATAAAAGTCCAAATTATCAATTTAAATTGGCATATAATTAATAGGAAATTGTGAATTATTAAGCTTTATTTCCCTATGAATAAACGCTAATATATTACTCAAATTCAAATTTACATTTAGTTGTTAATAATTACTTCTATTAATTTCTAGAATTAAAGTGAGTCATTTTTTTCAAAACAAATCATTAATATAATATAAACGGGTGAAAGATATTATTTTGTTTTAGTATATTTCGCGATGTAATTCTCAGAAGTGCACAAAAATATTATTTTTTCATCTATTAACTTGTTATTGCTATTTAATACAGGATATTTAATATCGTCTGATATAAGCGACGTCAACTATCTTAGTTTCCTAAAGTTTCATTAAAGTATAAAAGTAATAACTTCCCCCTCCAATTATAAATCTTTTTATTATTTTTTTCTACAAAGGTGATTATTATTTAAAGGATTTCTATTATTTAAAGGATTTCTATTATGTTTCTGAAAAATCGTCAATTCGAAAAATAAAATGATAATTTTAAATGTGATTAAAAATAGGATATTTTGAGATTTTGTTTTGTTCCAAAAAAAAAAAAAACCCGAAATTAATTATGTAGGGAATATAAATAATACGATACTATACTTTTTTTGAATAAACAAAAAAATCCTTAATTTTTAAATTAAACCATTTTATTATGAATTTTTCTCATTTGTCCAAATAAATATTCTTTTCTTAAGTTAAACATCTGAAAATAATAATTATTTTTGTAAGAAAACAACTACACTTTTTACCATGATGAAAGAGGAGCATTTTTTTAAAAAAATAGTGTACTGCAATTGAAATGGAATAATGATACCCAGACCAAGTTGAGAGTTTTGGCATGATTAAATATTTAAATTAAAATAATTTGAGTCATAAATTAATCATTCTCCATCTAAACAAATTTTCAGGTAATGAGAAATGAAATACAATTTTTTTCAGATAAATAAATCCGTTTAAGAAGAGATAAATTATGTTGTTATTTGAATCAACATTTTCTATTAACATTAAATGAATAACGATAATTCAGAAATAAGATTTATAATACATTTATCAAAATTATGTTTTATAATGCATTATATTACTTAAATATGCTGTTTGCATTTCAAGAAATAAAAACAAAGGAAAAAACCGGGTAGAATTATAACATTCGCTTAAATAAAATTTTAATATTTAAAACTTAATTAAAATGTTTAACAATAATGGTGAATACTCTTTGGTGTTTCCAAGAATGCTAATTTCTAAATAGATTTTTAAGAAAGTCATAGTTTGCAAGCAAATTCATAGTTCATTTTTTTAGAAAATATTATACAAGTAAATATACAGGCATTGACGTACGAGTATATTATAAATCTATGAAGTATATTGAGGTATAGTATTATTTTATTATTATATTGAAAAACAAAAAGATGATCTATATCTCATTTTGTCAAAAAATTTGAATATTACGTTTAATGTTCAGGAAAGTTTCAAAATCGAAGGACGTGCTATTTTTAACTACAAATAATATAATTAAGTACCTAGAATGAAGAATAAATTTAATTAAATTTAAACAAATACACTGAATTCAGGTTTTGCTTTTACTAAAAAAATATTTTATTTCAATAAAATGAATTATAATTAATTTTAAAAATATATTTTTGAAAGATAACATTATAAACTAATTTTTAGTGATTTCAGTGATTTTACCAGATTTAGATCAAAAGACAAAGTTGCACAAATGTCGTTGAATGCAAATGATTTTTATGATTAAAACAGCAAGACAAAAATATCACCAAAGTATCAAAATTTCGAAATTTTCTCTATGAACAAATGAAAGTAGAACTTTCTATGGAACAATATTTTCATAAATTAATGGTTTCTTTTATAAAGATATAAAATATTTATTTGTTATATATATTATTCTTAATGCTGTAATTATCCTTGTATCAGAAAATAGTTCATTTAAATAATATTGGATCAATGGTATTTTGTTGATGCTATATCTAAAGCATCAAATACTAATAATAATATGAGAAAAATATTTATATCAAATGTCATTTTAATACTTTAAAATATATTTTCATCTGATTTTATGAATTTAGCATTTGAATTTAGCATAATTCCAAACTTGGCCATAATTTTGTTACATTATTAAACCATAAAACGTTCTACAGTTAATAAAAATATCACAATAATATGCATTACTATTGGTGCAATAAATAATTGAAACATAACACTTTCTTCATTAACTTTGTATAATCATTAATTCGTGCATTTACAATTAAAATATGTAGTTAATCGCTTTTTAAACTATGCAAATTCCATTTCATTCACTCTGTTTCTGATTCAAATCGTTGAAAATCAACGGAATATTGTTGATGCCACGATTAAATTATTCAATAAATGACCAAAAAGAAAAAAAAAACGTTTGAAATTTTAAAGGAAAATATATACATACATCTACATTTGGATTAGTCTGTTTCAACATTCCAATTTTATCTTTAAATGAATCAAATATTGAAAAAGAAACAATTTTTCAATTCTCAAATATATTGTAAAACTGATAAAAATCATTGAAAACTGAGCAACTGATCATAGAATTGCAAAGTGTAGATTTACGAGTTTTAAAAGCATATTAAGTCCGTAAGAAAGTTTTAAGATATTATCCGCTGATTTACGTGCAAAGATAATTAATCTTGAGAAGAAAAGTTTAGAAATAATTTCTTGTAGTCGAATAAAAAAAGCCCTCACAACTGGTGACAATAAATTTTACTTACACAGCCTAATTTATTTATTCACTTTTTATGAGTCCTTACTCAAAAGTAAATATATGGTTACGAACACTTTTTCAGGTGGCGATATAAAAGTGTTGAACGCAGCGGAGATCTAGAGAGGAAATAAAATAGTTATTAAATTTGCAACTTCTTGAAATACTTTTAAGAGAATGCTAGCTTTGAAAAAAGAGAAAAATAAATACATTATGGTTTCAAAATAATTACGTCTGCACATTTATTTTAATTAAAATATTCTTGAATATTTCAATACTCTTAAAGGAAAACATTTTGGATACCTGCAATATTCGACAAAGTGCTTTCATGCATTTCCCCAAGCAATACTAAAGTGACATTTTATGTTAGAAATCGTATGGATATATGTCTGCAATCATTAAGGATAAAAGTTAATAGAAATCCTATTATGATAAGTTACTAGAAATCCTATTATGATAAGTTTCTAGAAATTCTATTATGATAAGTTTCAAAAAGGATATGAAAAAAAGGTTCCGCATTAGATACATGTTTAATAGATAAATGAGAAAAAAATGATATATAATTTTAAAAACATAAAATAAAACTATACTTCTTCTATTGAATTTTAAATAACGTTAACATATGTGTCTCTTATATATTTTACCATATATTTCCAATAAAAAAAAGAAATATCTCTCAAACAAATGCATATAGGATGTGTATATTCACAAACATACATACATATTGCCACATATGTATGTAATATAATACATACATATACATAATGTAATATAAATACATATACGTAATGAATGTAATGTAATGTACTAATAATTGTAATTTATGTAATATACATATATTTTAATACATATTGGATATGTATTAAGTATGTGGGTATGGGAAAATTGTAAGTAATTATGGGAAATTATAATTTTTATAATAATATTCGCATTTTAGTTAGTAAATCAGAAAATAATTCTTTACTATTATCTGTAATATTTCATTCACGCTTGCTTTTGTTCCATGGATATATTTTTGAATTACTTGCCTAATGGAAATGATAGGAATCATAATAATATTATGTTGGGGAAAAAGAAATCTATTATTATTTTACATCCATCTACCGTTAAAATAATGGATTTATGTTCCCATTATTTTCTCGGTAGATGACTTTAAAGTAATAATAGATTTTTTTAACCTAATCTAATAATTAAAGGTTTGACTTTTAAACGTTTTTACTCTCTTGAAAATTTCTATGAAGATTCAATTTTTAATTTCCGGTTGATAATTTATTTTATTTTAAAAAGAAATGCTAGTAAAAGGTCAGAAGGATACAATCACATTTTAAGACAACTAAGCAAAATACAACAAACCAGCAGTTTTCGAATTTCAGATATATTACTAAACATTATTTACATTACTAAGATGTTTATAGATGTTTCATTACTAAGATATTTTACATTACTAAGATATTTTACATTACTAAGATATGTTTTTTATGTCAATAATTATTTTCTCTACTTAAAACTAATCGTAGCAACATTTTAAACTATTACGGGATTAAGTCAAGTAAAATGCTTGTAAAAATGTCAAAGGAATTTTTAAATTGAGGGAGACCCTTGAATTAAGGAAAATAGAAAATTCCAAAAATAAATATCTATATATATATTTCTTAAACAAATATTTTCTTTCTTTCTTGGATATTGAAAATAAAATATATTTTCGCACCCTTAGCGGATAAGCATGAAGAAATACTTTCATGCTTATCCGCTAAGGGTAGCATGAAGAATTCTACTTTCAATCAAATGTTCCGAGTTATCAAACTATTAATTGTTTTGTACTGTCAACTACTAATGAATTTGAATAAATTTGTTTTTGAAAAATCTCCGGAACTTGCATATTTGTCTAGAACAGTTTGCAAAGCACTTTTTTTATAATAAAAATAAAATGCTTGAGATCCTTGGACGATTCATGTACTGTTCGTCATTGGATTCTGAGTAGACAATATTTCGACGATTCCTTCTCATTAAGGAGTGAGATGCAGCAGCGATAAGCACATTGTAGTATTCATCTTTGACCTTGGATTTGACCCATTATATGCTTTTGAGTTCAATTTATTTCACGTGTATATGAGTTTTTTTATTTTATTTTATTTTTGCACTATCCTATTTTATTTCAAAATTTCGCACTGTTATGTGTTGCCAAAGGAACAAAAAAGTTCTCAGAAACGGTATGATTTTTTGGGAGCGAGGGAGATAATATGGTAGCACCGAGACAGTTCTCGGTGCGCCTCGCTGCTTCGCTTGTCACCCGCCCTGCTATACAACGGGTTACCACATTCGGCAGCTCCTCGCGAAAAGGAAGCGTTTTGGCTGCACTAGCGGATTAATTTTCTTTCTTGTTATTAGTGAGCTGTGTTTACGTTTGCTGCTAACGTTGTATTATTGAGCTCGCTGTGATTTGCTCTTACTGTGCTATACGATAGCTGTTTTGCACTCTGTGTTTATTGTGCGTAAGGATTGCATTTACGCTGTAAGTGACTGTTGACTTCTGGATTGTGTTTATTTGAAGTTTTACTTTATCAAGTCATCCTGTAAATATCTGCAAGTAGCTTTAAATAAATTTGTTTGTGCTGTCCTCAAGTAAAGTCCATTCAATCCAAACCCGCTACGCTAAAAAAACGCAACAATACTATTAAATATTGTGACGAAGAAACTGAAAACGGGAAATCAAATATTCCTGAAAAAATAAATAACATAATAAAAAGATAAGTATTATTTTGTAAAAGAAAAATAATCATCAAATTTTCTGATCAGAAATGTTTTATTTATTCTTCCTAATTTAATGTTTATGTCCCTTATATAAAATAAAAATTTTCCTATGTATTATGCATATTTTACTATGTATAAGTACCTTTTTCATTCTGTATTACTAATTATCTATAATGTTTACGTCTCAGTAAAGCTCGAATCTGTGTTGCCAAATGTAAACATCTCCTCCGTTCATCTTTCCTCTCATCCCTATTTTGTGGAATTGAACCCATCTTAACTTATGCACAAAAGCACGAAGGATTTTATAATCCGTTGTCAAATATTATTATTTCACCCCGTCTCTTGATTGTATAATGCAACTTTCTATTCACTGTCTAATTTCTCCCGTTATGATGACATAAAAAGAAAAATCTATACTAATCTGCAATGTTGTTCCTGGACTGGATGAATACAGAATTGTACAAATGCCTCAAAATACAGGTATTCGATGTCTTGGTATACGGTAGTGTTATCCCTATTTATGACATTCATAACATGCGTACGTTTTCAATCGGTTTCACTGGATGATTTTTTTTGAAAAAATCATCTATTTCTTTCCGTGGCGTCTGTGAGACTGCACCTCTTTGTTAATGTTGAAATATTATATTTATCTTATACTTATGCCTGGAGGATTTTTATGATCAGCTTCAGAGTAAAGTGAAATCAAAATACGCGCATTCGATTTTGACTTCCCTTTGCTAAAACTCTCTCTAAAACTATGGACACAAAATAGTATTTCTAATTCCTTCTTATGTGAGTTTTGTTTGTCTTCATTTGTCCTTTATTATCTTTTTATATGGATAAATAAAAACTGACAGCCAACTGATTATTCATTCGTAATAATGACATGCATCTTCCGTAATAAAACTATACATCAATATAAATTTAAATATCTTGTTGTTTATTGTATATCAATATTCCTTCTACAGGAATAGACAGAAATTTTATCTTAAATATATTAATTAAGGAAAGTATATAAAAATTCATGCGCTTAATATCTTTCCTTTTTTTGGATTTATCATGAAACAGACATAATTCCAAAAGTTTTTTTTTATTTATGACCAAGCATAAAACATATTGATTAAGCTAAATACCAATGTCTTAATCGTTTTTGACAAAGCAGAGACACGGATAATTTTTAACAAGAAAACAATTGTTCAATGGTACTGAAATAAGAAACAGTTTAACAAGTATATAAATTCCATTACAATTTGATCGAGGAGAAGTCAACGTCTAGTTTTTTTAATGGTATTTAGTATCTATAACATTTCTTCAATTGTAAATAAATTACAGTTTCTGTACCATTTACATTAACTGCAGGAAAAAAATAATTAAAATATGTAACCGTTCCAAATTTCGAGTAGTAAATTTCCAAGAAAGCGCTTATAATCTTTGTTATTTCTTCAAATATATTTCTTTTTTTATATTTTATTTTCTGTAATACTGATTGAAATTCAATGCAATATCAGGATTGTTGATAATAAAAAAAATTTCTGTAGTTTTCTTTTACATGAAAAATATTTACATTCAATGCAGGTTTTTTTTAAATTTTATAATTAAATCCTATTTATAATTCCAAAATACGATGGTTACATTAAATATTTACAATTCTTTTAGAGAGTAGTATTTAAACTGATGAAGATTAAACTGTTTCATTGTTGATTAAAGAAAAAGAAACAAATATATGCAGAACAGTGGGAAAGAATCAAAGCATTTGAGCAAACCATTGTATTTTAAATATTAATCAGTAGAAATTGCTTTTAAAATTGTTAAATATCAAAATATTTACTTTGAAAATAATTTACTTTGTTTGTAAAGGAAATGCTAGTTGAGATTGAAAATTGAAATTACTAAATCAATGTTTACAACGTCCGAGAATTAAAAAAAATAGGTTTAATAATGCACATAAAATTATCCATTTAATCAAACAAATGCTCCAAGAATATTAAGGCATACAAAAATTGTTCAAATACCATGTAAATTGACCGGAAAGCATAATTAATTTCCTTGTCAAAAATGATACATGTTTTTCTAAGTACTTGAAATTTAATTAACTCAGAAATTTTC
>JAOUZG010006535.1:2133409-2154477 GCA_026289955.1 Argiope argentata
TACATAATGTAAGCATACACATATATATACTAATATATATAATGTACTCAAATACATAATATAAGCATGAACATATACATACTAATATATATAATATACTCATATACATAATGTAAACATGCTTACATAATGCGTAATAAAATTATACTCTGTAAATATATATAAAAAATTAACTAAGATTATTTTCATATATGGCAATAACATTACATCAGGAATATAAGGGAAAAAGTTGAATTTTCTAGGTTTTAAATAATTTTTAAAGGAAATACTTAATGAGGCTTACATAAAATGATAAAGTAAATGAATTTTTTAAGCAAAGGAAAATCCTTAAATGAATTTTTTGAGCAAAGGAAAATCAGCCCAATAAGTAAGTATTTCGATTCTAAATAATGTCACTTAAAAATTTGAACTGCCAGCAACACTATTAAAAAATGGCTAAAATGTAAGTTAATTAATTACAATGGAATTTTTACATGAACATTATATGAATTGTTTGAAATTTTTAAGTAATGCTAAATATAAAAATATCAATATGTATCAAGTTTCAACAAATATATTTTTAAAATTATATTAAAAAAATATATTACGAATATTCCTGCTATTCTACAAGTAAAAAATAGTTATATCTAAAAAAATAGTGATTTTATTTTTAATAAATTTTTTCCAGTTCTTCAATTATTTCACTCACAAAATAAATTTAATTTTTACGTCAATTATAGCTTCTGTATTATGAACGCAATTTCTACCAATGAATTCAATATTTTAATTTGTTTGTAAAACTGAAAGAAATGCATTTTAACCAAGCACTGTGTGATGAGCTGTTATTTAAATTTTGCTCCTACAGTAACCTTTTTTCCAAACATTTTCCTTCCGTTGTGAAAAGTTATTAAGAAATCTATGATATTATTCATAAAAAATTAGGAGTTCTTAAAAAAGCCTTAATTCTTGGGGGGAAAAGAAAATTTTATTTAAATATCAAATGTTTAGGAAAATAATAGATCTCCTAAGTTATTTTATTCATAGAAAAATTGGGCGCCAAAATCCATAATCCATACGCAATACCACATTTCTTATGCCAAGACCTGACTTATTAAAATTGAAGAAATTTTTACTTTTAAAGTTCGTGATATCATATTATTAAAATACAATTTTTGTAAGATGAGAATGCAATAAATTCTCGTTTATTAAATACAAGTTTAAGCTGCTATGTTGACAATTTAAAAAAATGAATTATTGACTGTTTCATTTTATTTAAAATTTATTATTTAACCATTATACATTCTCAAATGTGAAAAAAATAATAAACGATTTTATTACCAAGCATCTGAAATTTTTAAAGTGATTAAATTTTTTAATGGATTTAAAATGAACCGTAAAAATGTAATGATAAATTTCAGTTTAGAGTAAATTTGAATTCACTGTATTTAGGCCTGTTGTGCTCATTTGAGCTTGGGATGAGTTATATTTGTATTAGCTCACTTTTAGATTATGATAAATATTTTTATTTTACTCATAAAATTAGAATACCAATTTTATGTTCTAAAAAGTTATAAGCAATAATTTATTTCAATGTTTTTATATAGTACTAAACTAGAAATAATTTTTCAAAACTGAAAAAAAAATCGTCACACTTTTCGTAACAAATAAAGTCAGAAAATATTTTACTTTATATTTATTTTTAAAGAAAATATAAATACTATTGATTGGTATTTATTTTCTAACCATGTACAATCTGTAAATTCCAGAAGATTAACACAAAATTCTCATTTAAATCTATTTTTTATATGGAGATTTGCAATTTTGAATTTAAATTAAATGCAAATATAAGTAATTTTATTTTAATGAAAATATAAGTATACATTCCTATAATATGTAAGTAAAAACTTGCATGCACTTTGGTAAAAAATAATTTAGGAAAATACTAATGATAGTTTATTTTAAAATTTAATTATGTATTTAAATTTGAAAACAATATATGGTTTTATTTCTTAAGAATTTCATATACATGATTAGCAAGGAATACTTTGTCCCCATCAGAAGGTTATAAATGCGTTCTATTGATCCAAATAACATAAGCTTAAAGATAAAATCATAACTATATTTTTGAAATGATAAACTTTACATCTATGAAATAAAAAATATTATAAAATTTCAACGTTAGGATAATACTCATAAAACCATTTAATATGGTTTATAAATGTTAAATAAAATGAAATACGATTGCTCAATATGCTCTTCTTCATTTTTAACAATATTTTCTAATCCGAGAGCCATATTTTCTGGTGTTAGTCGGCCGAAATATTAAGAATATGGCGCTAATTGTTGTTCTTCAGGTCTGATATATATGATCGCTTTTCACGGTAGTTTCTTTTCTTCAAATAACCGTACAACCAAAAGTCGCAAGGTGTGTAGTCCGATGAGCGAGAAAACCATGCTAATGGGAAATGACGGTTGATAACTCTTGCTTCTGTGAAATGCTGTATTGACAATTTCTTTACATGACGATTAATATCAGATGGTGCACCTTCCTCCATGAAAATGATGTCTTGAAGACATTCATGCTGTAGAATTCCCTCAGCGTACCATGGCAACGTGGTCCTGTTATGAAAGCAGGTCGAATTCCGTTTGAGGTTATCTTTTTTAAAAATGCGGTCCAATGATAAGTGAATCCACACCATACAGCTACTTTTTCAGGATGAAAGGGTCGTTTCTGGATAACAGGAGGGTTTTCTTTCTACTCGAATTTGACAGTTGTGGGTATTACCTTGATCAAACGCAAAAGTGGCCTAGATGGAAAAATGTGTCTCACCATTCCATATTGTTTCATTGCCAAGTTGAGTTAGCCAGCATTCGAAGCAAGGAATTGAAGTTTTATGGACCTTTAAGTCCCCATTTGTGTGGTTAGTCCTTGATTTTGTATAGATAGAAAGACAAAACCTGACCTCTTCGTACCTGCTTCATAAGATGAAATTCCTTTAGAACTACAATGGAGTTTCGTTGATTCTGGTAGAACCATTTCCTCAGTAGCCCTCTTTTTGCAATGTAAGCATGTGAAACTAAGAAGAAACTAACGTTTGTGCAGAACCTGTCTTCTTTTTTGATAAAAGAAAAATGCTAATACACATGCTCTGTAACGCCAATTCTGTTTCGAATTTTCAATATATGCAATAATATATGCCATTTGTAATACAGCGCCATCTATTGGTGAATTTTTGTACTTTAAAGAAATTTGGACCAATATATATCCTTTTAGAACCCTCTGAAATAAGTAATTTATTTCTTGCTACCACTGTATATTTATATTATTAGTACTCAAGCATGATGATCCAGAGCACATTTACACACATAGATCAATATAATTAAACAAATTATTCAAAATGTGCAGTTAACAGTGAAAAATTACCTGAGTATTGGAAAGGTATATATTTTTATGATATATATATAGTACATCATAAAAAATAGATAGATAGATAGATATATTTTACCCATATAAAATGTGATTATATATGGGTAATTTTTTCAAAAATATATAAACAAATATTGATCCTCAAAATAAAATATAAAATATGGACAAAGAACGTTAGAAAACTCTTCTGTGACAAAATATAGTATAATAAGAATTTATCTTTTATGGCTAATTTTTGCATTTATGTTTCCAAAATTAGATATGAATAAAGATGTAGGAGGTAATTCACTTATTGGATATTCCATTTTCGTGAGACGAAATAATTTTCAAATTGTAATAACAACAATTTTGTGCAATGCACGCATAATTTATATTTTTTTGTATATGTTTCGGAAATTTAAAATAAGTTTAGTATTAAAAATCAAAGTTTTCCTTTTATAATACTTTAGAAATAATTTTTACATAAATTACTTTTTTTAAAGATTTCATGAGTTCTTTCAAATTAAATGAAAGGGATGAATTATTTTTAATTCATGATCAAAACCCCGTGAAAAGGAAACCTTTTGAATTTTGCTGCTTTTGTATCTATATTAATGTAATTTGCCTAGTTTTAAAATTACAAAATTATAACCTTAAGAAAATGATCATTTTCATCTCTTAAATTTGATAGATTTATAATTTTGATAATATCAGAGGATAGAAACGCTGAGAAAAGCGTATTTTACAGAACAATAAAAATAGTAGATTTATATCTTTTTACATTCAATTTATCTTTAACTTTATACACGTTATTCTTTAATGTTCTTGCAAATAAGCATTTCGAGATTAACGTTTTTTTACAGTAACACTCCTACTTCCTTTTTAAAAAAAATATTAGTTAAAGAAATATGTAAAAATAAAATTTTCAGTATTTTAAAAAGAACATTTATGTATTCAAATCATTTGGTTAAGAAATAGAAAAAAAAAATATCATATTTTTCTTTCTGAAGTTTTATGTCTGAGATATTAATCAAATGGTTTATTTTTAAGTTTTTAAAAATGTTAATTATTTAAATTGTTTGCAAATTATCTTATAAAATAACAGCAAATATAATTTAATACACTGAAGTGACAAAAGTCATGGGGTAGCAATATGCAAATATACAGATGGCAGTAGTAACGCAGCGGAAAAGTATAAATGCGCAGTTCGTTTTCCAGATCTTTCATTTGCGTTCAAGTTATTCATGTGAACAGGTTTTTCGTGATTTATGGTGGCACGACGAGAATTAACAGACTTTGAACGTGGAATGTTAGTTGAAGCTAGACGCATGGGTCATTCCATTGCGGATATCGTTAGTGAATTCAACATTCCGAGATCCACAGTAACAAGAGTGTGCCGAGAGTATGAAATTTCAGGCATCACATCCCATCATGGACAGCACAGTGGGCGACCACCTGCACTGTCGACGTCTGTGTAGAATGGTCAATGTTAATAACACTTCGTCAAATAACTGCAGGAATCAATGTGAAAGTACGAGGGACGTGTGCGGCGAAATTAGTCTTCCTTGGGCTATGACAGCAGAAGACCGACTCGAGTGCCTTTACTGACAGCACGACATCGCCTGCAGCGACTCTTCTGGGCTCGTGAGCATATCGACTGGTCCTTAGACTAGTGGAAACCGTGGTGTGGTCAGATGAGTCACGATTTCAGTTGTTACGAGCTGATGGCAGAGTTCGAGTGTGGCGCAGACCCCACGAAGCCATGGACCCAAACTGTCAGCATGGCACTGTTCAAGCTGGTGGTGGCTGCATAATGGTGTGGGCTGTTTTTACATGGCATGGACTCGGTCCTCTGGTGTAACTGAACCGATCATTGACTGGAAATGGTTATGTTCAGCTGCTTGCAGATCACTTGCAGCCATTCATGGACTTCACGTAACCACACAACGATGGGATTTTTATGGATGACAATGCGCCATGTCACCGGGCCAGAACTGTTCGCGATTGGTTTGAAGAACATTCCGGACAATTCCAGCACATGATCTGGCCACCTCGATCGCCCGATATTAATCCCATCGTGCATTTATGGGACATCATCGAAAGGTCCGTTCCTTCCCAAACTCCTGCACCATCCACACTTTCACAATTATGGACGTCTATACAGACAGCAAGGCTCAATATTCCTTCAGAGGACTTCCAACGACTTATGGACTCCATGACACATCCGAGTTGTTGCAATTTGCCAGGCAAAAGGAGGACCGACACGATATTAACAGTCATCCCATGACTTTTGTCACTTCAGTGTATATCAAATCATTGCGTTTTAACTTACATATATATTTGCATTGAAGCAAAAAGACACTTTACACATTTCTCGATTTTTTCTGTTAAAATGAACTTTCTCTTTTTAATTATAGGTTTTCGTGATAAAGAAATACGAATTTAATAACGCACAAAATAAGAATTAAGAATGTTGTCGAATAATTAGTTATCTTTCTGTATATAATGATCCTCTTCCACTTAAATCATTTTAAATTTAGGAAATAAAATACATTCAAGAGTTTTATTATGAATAATAAAATGATATTTACGCATTTATTGATAACGAAACAGAAAAATTCAGTAAGGAAATTTATTCATTATCAAATATGAAAAAAATCACATTAAATTTTTCAGAATATTTTTTTAAAAAAATGAAAATGCTTTCAGTATTTTTTTGCTAATAGAATAAAAGGAAAGTTCAAAGATCTGGAAGTAAAACAGAGCTTTCATGCATTCTTCATGCTTTTCAATTCTAGAGAGGTTCTCAAAGAGGATTTTATATATACACTAATTTTTTTATCCGGTTTCATTAAAATAATAATATATTCAGTTTAAAATATTCATGGGAAGAGTATAAAATATATTTATGAAATCTAATGAATAGTTATAAAAACACTTTTAAAAGACGTGTACTGT
Source organism: Argiope argentata (assembly GCA_026289955.1). Taxonomy (NCBI): domain Eukaryota; kingdom Metazoa; phylum Arthropoda; class Arachnida; order Araneae; family Araneidae; genus Argiope; species Argiope argentata. Next base: position 2,139,753 of record JAOUZG010006535.1, read on the forward strand.
TATTTTGGAGTGTACTGCGATGCACTGCTAATTTGAATTACTTAACATTTTTATTAGCATAAGGATTTAATTATCCGATCATAGTAAATTTTTTTAAAGTGTTAAACTTTAAAGCTTAAAATAAAATAAAATATTTTTATCCTAATATTTTTGTTATATACCACATTTTTTATCTAACTTTTTATTTTTAAATTCAAATATGACAAATATTTTCAAGTAAAATAAATTGCCAATTCAGATTGCATACCAGTTTCATTTCTAATTATATGAAAATACCATGTACATTTCGAAATGCAATGAGATGACTTGCAATAGATTATTTAAAAGTTTCATCAACTTTAAAAGAAATTCTCCTTAGTTTATAATTTTTGAAATAAGTTCTTTAATTTAAAGTTTCTTACACATTTCGAAACAAGATATCTTAAAAAGTTACTTGCAAAATGCAATTAATGTGTCGTCGTTTTATATTTAAGTTATATATATATTATTTTACAGTATAAGATTCAAAGATTTATTTGTTGTGTTATTTTTAACAATGCATTAGTGGTGTTATTTATAGTAACATTTTATGCTCTTATCCAAGTTTCCACTTTGAATTTTACTGTATAACTAATAAGTTTTTATACCTTTTTTCTGTAACGAAATGTTATTTTTCATGTTTTTTATAATATAATTGTTGCATTTTTATATTAATATATATCAAAGATGGTTAGATTTATAATTTTTTGTTCAGAGGTTTTTAAAATGGGATATAATTAAGACTTGGCTGCCAGATATTTTATTTTCGTGTATGAAGTTATATTTGATCCCTAGAAAATGTTATTGCAACAGAATTTTATAATTGAAACACACATTTTATTCCGTTATATTTCAAAAATACGTTTCTTTTTTCCCACTCATTTCTAAAAGTATGAAGTCTGGGTATTAGTTTACTACTTTCCTCCAAGATTAACTTTTTATATAATCTTTCTATTTATTTCAATGTATCAGTGATGTAATACATTCTGAAGCACATCTATATTTATTACTATCTCTCTATTATTTTATCCATTTATTCGACATAAAATATAGTCTACATTTGTTATAAATTTAGTTTAAAATGTTTACATCCTTGAAGCAAATACTTTTGACATTTATTATACGTAGAGAGTACTTATTTTTGTATACAATAAAAAAATTCTAAGTCATAAAATAAAATATATATTTTTTTACAGTATTTTTTTTTCTTTTTAGACAAAGGGGGAAATTGTGCATCAAAGCTGACAAAACCAATTTATTGTATCTAAATAATTACAAATATCATATGAAATCTGAATCTACAAATGATCTAAAAAACTCCTGAACAACAATATAAATTAATTATCGAGGGCTTGAAAATAATTTATATGACAGAGATAAAACAATAGAAAATAGGAAAAAGTAGAATTTTTCACTATAAAAATGAAAATTATCCCTTTCAATTTCTTTATTAATAATATTTTCAAAAAAAAAGGATAAAAGAAAAAAGATAATTATAAGTTTTATTCTATTTCAAAATCATTTAGACAAATAGTAGTAGTAAAATCAAATGCTAATTTCAATTAAAGTTTTAGAAAAACACAAATTATGAGTGATATTTCATGTTTATAGTTAAAAGGGCATTCTTCTAGATGTTTGCTTTATTTATATACAGATTGTTAACTGTATTCTGTTCAGTGGCTAAATTTTAAATCATTACAGAAAAGGTAAATACAGCATTACCAAATTACTCCAAATAAAAATATATTTAATGTCATTTTGATTAATGCATTATGAAAATTAGGGAATCAATTTTTATAATTCATCAGTCTTATTAAACATATAATATAATATCAATATAAGATAATTCTCCCAATAGATTCAATTTCCTCAGGTCGGCTCTCAAAGTATTTAAAAAAATGGGTGCCAAATCTTCAAAATTTTTAATTAGTTCTGATTCACGATTTTGTTAATTATTATTTTTTGTTAACAAGACGAAAATATTTCATTAAATATGTCTAGCAGGATTAAAAAATTACGGGAAATTAACATTTTTTTTTTCATTTTTTAGGTGTTCTTCGATTCAGCGATACAAGATAAAATGAAACAGTTTTAATCATTTAAAGCACTTTTTTTCAATAGGAACAGTATTGATAAAAGTTGCATTTCTTAAATCAACCTTAGTGCCACCAGTTATTTACCCTTATTTATAGGAAATTTACAATAACGAATTTTATCAAAATATATCAAATTTTAATAAATAAGTCTTTATATTTATTGGTATCTAATAAAACGTGAACGGATAATAAGGTTTGTAGCATTATACTTAAACATATGAAACGTAAATAATAAAACTGGTGTGAAAAAGGTAAGAGAAAAATTGTTTTTCAAAAGTAAATTCTCATTTGAACGTGATCCAAAATTACAGAAACAACGAAATAATGTTTTATTTGCAATACAAATATGTTGAAAGCAAATGTTTCCAGGAATAAAACCAAAAAGGAAAATTTATTTGAGTAATCAATTTCAAGTGCAAGTAGAGGGAAGATAGACTTAATAGAGAAACAGATTGAAATACGGTTAGCTAAAATACATTAGCCTTTAATGCAGTTATAATTACATTTTTCTATTGTGCAAGGGTCTGAAGAAGGCATAGTCTGGTCTAGTAATGTATCAATAAATTGCTGAAGCACTTATGTTTCATACTGTCATAGTCAGAAACATTTCTAAAATGTTTACTGATGGGCAGTATAATGATAATAAAAGTCTATTTGATACGTCTGGAAATCAAGAAATTTTGAAAATCAATCAGAGCTTTAAATATATACTTCCTTTTTACAATGGGATATAATTTTGTCATCATGAAGAAAATGCTTAGATTCATAGTATTTTTAAATAGACGTTCATGAGAAAGTCGATATTTAGTACAATAGCAGCTTGTACTTAAATAGTTTGGAAATAAATAAGGTATGCCAAGCACGATACTTCCAAAAATGAGAAATCAGCTCAGGGTTTATAAGGATTTTTCATTTTCTACAAATGTGTATATATTCGTCAATCCCTAACCGTACTGAATTTGTGTTCTTTCGTAAAGACCTGTCGACTCCATTGATTATATACTCTCATTTTCTTGGTAAAACACAATCTATCTAAGTGAATAGACTTTAAAGACAACACCTTAACAGTTGTCTATGAAATATGCCAGTGCTATGCACAATTTTGTGATTGTAATAAAAGACGACATTAGTCTCCCAATAGTATCCTGTGCGCGTTTTGTAATGTGTACCTCTGACTATTCGTTCTTGGCTTCATGATAACAAACGGTTATTCTCGATTTTTTGCATTAGACAGATATTCACCGATTCATTGTATAAATATTTTCTAAGTCCTTGAACAGATGTTCCCTGAACCTTAGAACAGAAGCTCCCTGAACCATTGTACAAATATTCCCTGAATACTTGAGCAGATGTTCAATAAATACTTTAACAGATGTTCTCTGAACCATTGTAAAAATATTATGTGAATCCTTAAACAGATGTTCTCTGAATCCTTGCGCATATATTCCTTGAATCCTAGAACAGATGTTCCCTGAACTACTGTAAAAGTATTTCCTGAATCCTTGAAAAGATGTTTGCCTCATTTTAATTTTTTTTCCAAGCTCATGACAGACACTTGACTGTAGTGATTACCACAATTCACAACTACACCTTCCGTTCTTTTGCATTTATCCAACATCCGACTGATTTGACCTCAAATAAAATCACCTAAATGGCGTGTACAGTATTTTTTATGGAGATGTCACGGCCCCTTCAGTTATGAGAATTAGCATACATTCGTGAAAATCGCGAGATAATTATCACAGAAATGTTTTGCTTACAGTAATAAAATATTTCATAACTTTCGACACTTTGCCCCCTGCTTGTATCTGTTTTCATACGCATGCTCTAATACAATCCCGTCTAAACATGCCCATGACTTCCCCTTCAAATCAAATCTTTCTGCCTTTCAAACTGACACAAACATGTAATTATTTTTTCAAATCTATTCTGAATTTTTGGAACTTTTTTTAATGAGATTCCAACGTTTTAAACCTTTTATTTTTATACATATTTTATTTAGATGGCACATTGCATCTGATGACTCTTCCCGTACTGTTTCGAGAGAGAGTTTTAGAATGCCTGATATGTGGATAAACAATTTCTTTAGTAATTTGTAACATTTTTGAAAGGGTTAACTGTTGTTTCTGGAAATAGAATAAATGTGTGGATAAATCAAGTATATCAGTTATTGTTGATCCGAATGTTCTTTGGCAATTATATTAAAATGCCATTTTTTATATTGAAAATTATTTATCATATCATTTAGCGAAGCATTTCTGAAACAGCAAAATGCTTAGATCTAATTAGCATTTAGTTTACTAAGATAATAAGAAAATAAATTTAATCAAAATCTTTCTCTTTTAAACATTAAGTGTAAAAATTTTAAATAGTTAAAAAAATATTTTATCTTTAATTTTGAAGAATGGTTTGTTTTTAATTCCAAGGGTTATGAATTAATATTATATTATAACAGATGTGTTCGCATTGTATATTAGATTAAAAAACTATAAAATGATCTGAAGGATAATTTTTATCTTTATTTTAAATCCTTAACAATTTCTATATATGTCTGAAAATTTGAATCTATCGATTAATTAATTGCCAAAGAAAATGTGGGCAAAGAAGTTTCCATTTCACAATGGAAGTGAAAAATAGCCTTCCTATAAAATCGGGTGTTAATGGATCAAAAATGCTGAAATGTGTGACGAAGCCTGTAAGAAGAAAGTTACTTTAACGTTTACTCTTGTTTAATGTAAGTCGAATCTATTTATTTAATTACTTACTTTCTTTCATATTTCATGCTTACGTAATCGTTAATAGACAATATTAATTCCAAGAGTTATCTTTTTCAAACAGAAAAAATTAAATTCCTAAAAGATGTATAAAAATGGCGTTTTTAAAATTAAAAATTTTCTCTTACTTGCTCATATGCAAGAAATTTAAAATAATCTACCAAATATCACATTTAGTAGGTTTCTTAAATTCTTTTTTTCCCTGAGGAAATCTTTTTTACATATAATTTCCTTTAGATTGCACTGACACACATCCAAATAGATATTTTAAATAAAAAAGGAATAATGGGAACATTCTTATAAAAATAGCAATTTACATGCTTAGATAAAATATTTTTGCATTTTGCAGAAACACATATCATGATTTTAATCTACAATCTTGGAAATAACTTACATGCTCCTAGACATTAATGTTTATTACAAAATCGTGATGTTTATCTAAAAACAGAACTATGCAATTTCAAGTGAGTATTATACATTTATTAAAGTGAGATTATTATTGTATGTTTTAAAATGAGTCTTAGTGGTTATGAAATTTAATCATTCATCAAGAAAAATACATAAAGTAACGATGACAAAACCGAAATAACTCGCATTTGATGCCATTTACAAAAATAATAAAATAATTTGTCTTTTTTTAAAAGTAGATTGCTTTAGAGCTTAGGATATGTAAATTATTTAGTTTCCTTCTAAATTTCATTATCGAACGCAGTTTAGAAATGTATTAAATAGTATTTTTATTTATTGCAGATCTGCTACAACTGAAAAATTGAATTTTATGAAAAAAATACAAATGTGAACTTTGAGAAGAAAAGAAATCTAAACAAATTATGCTAATAACGAAAATTAAATATCAAGTTTTTTAGAATAATTTTAAAATTATTTATAATTATTTGAGTTTGAAGCAATTATAATCATAATAGAGAAGTGGTTTATTGTAAAAAAAATTATTTAAAAAAATCTACGAAAAAAAAATCTTTAAAAATCGAAAAACACTTTTGAAATTTATAATCGCATAATTCAGTCAAGAAAGGTGTTGTAGTATTTAGTAATATTTTAGATATTTAATGCATTAATTTTTCTTCTGCCTTTTTAAATATTGACAAACTTAGGCTCATATGATTGAGAAAAAATACCTGTACTTCATGAAAAAATAATCAATTAAATTATTATAATTGGATAACAAGTATATCATTTTCTTTTATTATAGAAGGTGTGCCAAAGATTTCAAATTGCATAAAATAATATATTTTAATAATAAAATAATATATTTTAATGATAAAATAATGTCTTTTAATATTATCCATAATATTCTTGAAGATTTAATTTGCTAATGTAAATTTATCTGATGAATTGTTCGATGTAAAATGTTTAATTGACATGCTTTGAAGTATAATTTTTATGTAAAGAAAATATTTCGAAACCTTAAGTGCTCTCCTTCATATGAAATACTTACTCAGTTTGCTTCAAAATGTCACTGTACAAAGATTTAGTTTTTTCAAAATTCATAAAAATAAAATCAATTCTAAAAAAATTCTGTTCAGTTATCTCAAGAATAATAGTTCACTTTTGCAACAATATTACCCCCTCTATTAAGCCTGCTTTTGATTCTAACAAAAAGGCAGTTGGTAATACTAGATTACATATAAAAAAAGGAATTATATATATTTTGACAAATGTTTTCTAGATTTTGTAATAATCCTATCAAAAAATGTAAATTTATTTCCTTAATTATTGAATAATAACTATTCACTACAATGGTAATAAAAAATCTTGAATTATACTTATTCCATTTTTTTATTTTAAACTCTCCTCCTTGGATGTAGAAGTATTTAAAATCATTCTTTTTGATTCCGAACCTTTAGTATTGAAATGTTTATAAAATGATCTTAAATAACGAAACACAATTTTAAATAGTAATCTCTCAATCACTTTGCAATTGATATTTCTGAATTAAACTAATGATTTATGACTTTAAATTTAAGATTTTTTTTTATAATTTCATACATCTAGAAAATGATTTCTTGATTTATATTAGATTTGAATAGATATTTAAAATTTTTTATTTCAATCATTTTTCAAATGCTTTAGATGTATGTTTAAATTTCACTCATAAATGAACTTAGATTATTTTATCCTAAAATGTATTTTTGCAAAAAAAAAGAGTGAGAGAGAGAGAATTTTATAAGTTATATCTAGTTCTAATCTAAAGATTATATTCCTTATACATTTATGTGCAAAATTTTTTAAAGCGTTTTAGAGGGCATCTTATATGCTCATTACTTAAATCGTACACCGACTACAAAGACCTGACCTGAAGCAGAGATCATTCTTATAATCTGAATTAAAGACCCACTGCGATATCCAGGGTAGGAATTATGGAACATCAAAAGCCACGTGGAAAATATTTCAGTAGGAGACACGTGACGTTATTGATAGTTGTAAACCTACAATATACAATTTCTGTACCAAGTTCGGTCATTAAGAACCAACCACCATGCAGGAAGCTTCTCAACATCATTTATGACGTGACCCACCCACTTGTGGAATTTATATTATTTAAATATATTTTTGTCTTGTATCCAGTATATCCGCATTTTATATTTGATTTTTATTTTAAATATTTAGAATTTGCATCAAGATTTTTATTTATACTGCTATTGTAAGAGAACAACCGATAATAATTTGGATTTCTTTTTATTATATTCTATTTTTTGATCAACATCATTATTTTTTATTTAAATTCAAAAGCAGTTTCGCCATTGAAATAACATATTTTCTTATATAGCTCGTTATTTCACTAAGGAGATTGCATTTTACGAAAAAAATAACAATTATTATTAACGTATATCATTTTTATAAAAAAAAACTTTATTCACAAATTCATAAATATTATATAATACTTTAATCCATTTATTTTTGTAACATGAATAAAATTTATTTTTTAAAACATTTGAATTGGTTTTTTTGGATAAATTAAAAATGAAATTCTCAAAATGCAATACATATTATTGCTCTGATTGAGAACTGTGAGCATTTTCTAGAAAAAATAGCAGACAAATATTCAGCTCAAAGTTCAGAAAATTTAGAGCAACGTAATTGTTTTCAAAATTGTAAAATTATTTAGTTTATTCCTACCCTGAATATCTCAACCAAAATCACTACAACTTCATTCATAAAAACTTTATCAGCGAATCTTCTTACTCCGCATTTGAAGAATAAACATTAGATTACCTTAAAACACATAATCTTTTCTATATATTTAAAATGCAAAAAAGTAGAATAAAATGTAAAAGAAAAATATAATGGTAGAAAGAAAATTGAATTAAAATCTGATTACAGAATGTTCAGTGTTTTGAATACTGCATGATTGTTTACCTGTATTTTTAGTAAAGCCTTGCGTTGCTATACTTAGTAAGTATTCAGAAGAATGATGCGATATTTCTTTTAAAAAGGGAACAATTATATTACCATTGAATTAAATTCAATTACAAAATATTTTTTTATTGAAAGGTCAAAGTGTGTATTAAAAATATGAGGTTTTTAAATACAGACTTAATGTTTATATATTATCAAATATTATTTTTTTAAAACGTGTATTAAATTGAAATATTCTTAAACTCTTATTGACTGTTTTCAAAGGAACAAGCTTTCTTTCTATTTTCATATATGATAATACATTGTTGTATTCAGATATAAATTTATTTAATCCCTATAGCCCCAAAAAATGCTGCTATATATGTTATGCTCACAGATATATGTTTAATGTTTAAATGTATAATATATATTTTCTATGGCGATACCAAAAGAAAAGTAATTATTTGTTTTACAGCGAACTTTTAGTAATACGACAAACATCCGAATGAATATTTTTGTCAAACTCAAAGCCTACATTGGGTGACAAATCCTTAGAAAACATTCTTTTCTCTTATTTTTTTCCAACAACGTGCTGTTCTAAGATTAGATTCAAACCATTCATCGTTAAAAAGTGTGGGAAGCAATATTCAGAAATAGAAACTTTCTCCTTTTCTTCCTTTGCTTCCGAAATTCCTAAAAAGAATCACAAAAGCAAAGTATTTAACGTAGGTTGAAGGTATCGCTCTGTGGAAGCTTTAAAGTGCAATGACGAAAGAGAGATGTGACATATTTTCTTCTCTGCAATAGGGGAGCTGATGTTTTCTTTAGTCTTAGGAAAAACTGTTTCTAGGATTTTCGGTAACCAAGAAAAGTGTAGTTTGTTTTATTCTTGTGAATAGATGTGTTTTTGTAAGGGCAATAATTAAATAATATAATAGTATTGAAGTGAATATCAGTTTATTCTTTGTAGTTAAAAAAATTTAATGCGTTCATATGAAACTGGGACTTCAGTCAAGATTTGTTTAAAATTATTTGCGAAAAGTTTGTTGAAGTGTAACCAAAATAATAATTGTGGAAACATGATTTATTTAACAAAAAATTCATTATTTTTATTCATTGTATATTTGTACATCTAGTGAATTAAAACAGAGATAACGAATTATTAAAACATTCATTACAAATTATGAATAAACTATCCCGTATCTAATTTAAGCCGTAACTGGAGAAATGAATTGTCCTAAACGCCCAAAAACATGGATCCAAAATGATTCATTTTTTTTCAATTATATGTTTTATAAACATTATTTGAATCTATTTTGGAAACACAATGTTTTCTGAATTTCATGTATTTGGCTTAATTTTTTTTTCAAAAAAAGTTAAATTTTATAATATTAAATGTTGCAAATATGTTATACGAAGAACCTAAACAATCTCTTAAAAAGAACTTGCTTTTACTACTAGGCATTACGGAATTACATAAACATTAATGAATATTAGAATTTTTCAAACAAAAAAATAAAAACACAATATTTATTTTTTTTTAAATTATTACTCTATTCTCTTTGCAATGCTCAAATTAAAAGTGGTTTCAGAGGCATAGACAATGTCTCCATTGAAATAAATAAATATTTGATAAATGATTACATGTTTATACTTAAACTTTACCAATATATTGCTAAAATAACAAATTGAAGTTATTGAAGAGATGATTGTATTCAAAGAAAAATAACAAGCCATAATCGGAGCTAATAAATAAGGTGGGGGTATTTTGACTTCACTCTCTAGTTAATTTCTATAAAATATTTCTACCTTAACCAAATAGATTGTATATACTCCAACAATGGATCTGGGTCCTTTTTTAACCTCTACATTTGATGTAAAATCAGTTAATACTTGATTTTCACTAATAGTTTAAGACCGAATCATTATTTTTTCAGAAAATTTTCTAGAAGATAAAAGAGCAAACGTTATAGAATTAATAAGACATGAAATAAATTATTTTAAAAAAAGTGTTATCAGGTAAAGTGGAATACTTAAAAAAACTGCAGAAATCCGCAATATTCTAAAAAAATATCTTAAAAGATATAGTAAAGAAAATTATATGAAATGAGCTGATTCCTATACAAACGGTTATTATAATCATATGTGTGTTTAAAAATTATTTCAAAAAATGGACAATTTATGATTGTAATTTTTTTACATTTCAAACAGACATCTAATTTTTTTTGAATCTTCAATGTTAATATTGTCTAATACAATTCAAAGTCGAAGTAAAAAAAAAGCAAGGTTATTTAAATTTTTAAGAAATATAAATATTAAACAATTTTACATACTTTAATATGATGTACTATATTATTTGCCCTGTTGAAGAAGAGAAGTTTATTTTTTTATTCATTTTAATAACAGCTCATTGATGAGAATCAGAAATAAACGTAATTCGAAAGACACAGGAAATTAGTGAAAATGTGGAACCGCATTGCAAAAGCATAAGAACCACAATTGAGTTCTCCAATTGATCATCAGTTCATCTTTGCACAGCAAGATGCCCTATCTTCAGTAATAGGTAGCAATAAACTTAAATAAATAACATGACAGATGTAATAAAATACTAAAATAAACATTGCACCATAATCAACTTTAAAACATAACCGTAATCGATTATAGGCTTAAATCAAATATTGAAAATAATAAAAAATATACAATGTTCTACTTTAAAAAAATTAACTCCGTTTCTTAGAATATATGTTTTTTAAATAATAATTATTTTATCCATTACAAATTATGTAACCATTATCATGTAATTAAAACAGTGATAAATTAAGTTAAAAGATAAATTAATTAACTGAATAAAAAATAAATTTCGATAACATTTATTGAAGTCAAAATTTTCTCCATTTTTTCAAAGTCTTTAAAAAATGGAGTTTTAAAAACACTATACTTCCCCCATTTTGAATATTAAGTTACATTAGAGACTTAAGCCTGGAAGGATGAACAAAAGGTATTTCTTGATAAGAAAACTTTTATCCCACTTCTTTTTATAGCTCAGGTGCATTCCAATCTTTTATAAACTGGCATTCCAATCTTTTTCAAACTTTCTTTTGATATATGTCTATGTAAAATTTATGAATTAATATTATATTAGATATTATGTAGTTATTTTTACATTTTGAAAAATTAGCGAAACTCCCAATCTTTTCATTAAATAAAATTTCAATGAGACTAAAAAAAATATTTTGAATTTAATAAGATTACATCGTAGGATAGAAATGAATTTTCAACGTAGTAATTTTAAATAAAAGTAAGAATAACAGTATAAAATGATAGTAGGAAAAGAATCTAAATGTCTTCCCTGATTTTTTTTCCTTTTGAAAATGCCTGAGAATAAAATAATTGATATCTTGAGAAAAGTTTTGAACACATTTTATACAAAATAAATAAATAAACATTTTTTTCTGAATTCAAAAATTTCTAATAGGAATTTCGGAAATATATTTCTTTTATGATGTGTTTTTGTGATGCATATATTTAAAAATACATTTTTTGTATTTATATATTTGTATTTTAAATATTTGTATTTATTAATGAACTTTTAAACAGAGCTCTATTTATTACTATGCCTTTTTGTAAATTTTGCAATGATCATCTAAATTCGGTTTAACTATTCATTTTGAAAATTAGATAGAATCTTGTTTACTGCCTAATAAGCTTTCTTGTTTACTGCCTTCAAAAAATGCCTAATAAGTTGTTTCATTGTCAAATGTAGCATTTTGACTGAATTGGTAATCGTATTGAAATGTGCATATATTATATATGCAATTTTCCTTGGAAATGTGAAAAGAAATAGCCAAAAAAAATATTCATCGAATATTTTGTATTACTTTAGATATATACTTGCAATAAGCGAATTCATCTACATATTAAAAAATATGCTCCAACTCTTTCAAAAAATGAATGAAGAGAAAAATATACAAGCAAAAAAAGAGCCAATAGAATAGCAAGATGATAGATATTTAAAATAAAAAGAAAATATATCTAGTGATGTCTGAAGTGAATTTATGTGGGACTAAATTTATGCAGATGCAAATATGTGTTTTCATTTCGAACATCAACAAAAGCTTTCTTCTACAAAGACATACTATATACTTTGGATCTTATTGCTACCAAGGGACTGAATATCAGTTCTATTAGCTTTGTCTGATGTTTTCTGAGATTATCAGAAATTTTCAGAAGAGATGTAAAATGATCATCTGAAAATACAAAAGATAAACTACGTAAGGCATCGGACAATTGAAAAATGTCATTTTTAACGTTTTGTTTATATTTCTATACTATCTACATAAAAGCACATATATTATGGATGAAACAACGGATTATTTATATTCATTCAAAGTTTGTTTAGGATAAGATATAATCAGGTAAATATCATTATCTATTTACATTGATATTTAACGAATTTCAGTCGTTACTTGATACCTAACTAAAGTCAAAGTAACCACATTACTCATTAACTCTAAGTTTATCAAGTGGTATTTTGTCCTTAAATACAAATATCTCCTCATTGTCTTCAAGTTAATTTGTCACCAGTATGTTGACAAAAGTCTATGTATGAGCAAGTGTGTATAACCTATTTATTCTTTTAAAAATATTGTCTTTTTATTTATGGAGTAATTGACTCCATGTCTCTGAAACTGTTTTAATTTGAATAATGCAAAAAGAAGAAAGATATATTTTTAATCGTATTTTAAAACATTGCATTCTTTATTTGTGTTTGTCAAATTCGAACAGTTATTAGTATCTTTATAATTCTGAAATATCTAGACGAAATAAATACTCATTCAAAGTTTGTTTAGGTGTTCCTTTTAAAACTTTTGCATACATTTTTAATTATTACAATTCAATTTTTTGATATTAATGTTTCTACCATTATTTCCCCCTGGCCTTATATACTGTGATAATAATCATAAATCACACACACGTAGAATTCTGAAAGGAATTCTTATACATTTGACATTTTTAACAAAAAGAGGATTTTTAACAAAAATAAGAATTTTACTATGTTCTGGATATTGCAAGATTGATAAATTAAATAATAAGGCCAATCATAACTCGTTTATGCTACAAGGCATGATTAGAGAAGTTCTATGCAGAATTAACGGAACATGTATAAAGAGTTTTAAGTGATGCTGTTTTAATTTATGCTGCAATTTGAACCTTAATTTTAAAAATAAATTGAAGCATTAAGTTCCACTTAATTAATTGGTTTATAATGTGATTTAAAAACATCTATAATGTATAATAAATATATTCTTTAAATATAATAATGCCTATTAAATTTATTCTTAGTGATACTTTCAGCGGAATTTTTATATCCTTAAAATAGGAAATTTCACTCTTATATTAATGAAATAGAACTGAATATATTTCTCTAGTTAAATTGTTTGAGAATTTTTATATTCGAAGATTTTGCTATAAAATTTCCAGAATATCTATGACTCATATTTGTGTATGCAAGTCATAAAAGTTTTGATTAAAAAATGAATTTTGTCAATATCTAATACAGTTTCAACTTGGAAAGCTAACCCAATCAATTAATAAAGTAGTTTGAGCTTTAATTTTTATATAGATATCCCAAGTATTTAAATAGTCAGCTCTGAAACATCAACCTATATCTTTTTTTAATAATTTCTATTCAAAAATATTTTAAATTACAAAGCTTCAAACCAATTATATCACTAAAAAATATGTAGACTGGCATTTAAATTGTAATTCATATTAATACAAATATTATACTTACAGATATTTGTTTTTGAAAAGGATTACACAATCATTTGAATCTGAGATATTTTCTACAAAAATAATGAAAAAAAAATACATTTATGCTTTAATATTGAAAAATATTTGTAGAATTAATGAAATAATTAAAAGATATTGAAGTATAAATTTTTTAATTATCTTTACTACAACACACGTATTAACGTTATTTTCAGATTCGAAGTAAAATTTAATTGTCGCTATTTACAAAAAAAAAAAAAAAAAAAAAAAAAAAACTATTAACTGCGTAGGCACATATACATCCAATAACCTTTAACTTCTCTCGATTAATTTTTATTTACTTTTAATTATAAAATATATTTTCAAAAAACTGACGACATTGTATAAAATCAGTAAAAAAATCTATAAAAAATATAAGATATAGAAATGTATATTCTGATGTTAGGTATAAGTATACCAGATATATAAATAGAAATTATTTATAATTTTTTAATATCCTTAGAAGCACATAATGCTAAAAATATATAAATTCTATTAAAATATTTTGTGTCACTAAACATTTTTCTTAGATTAATTCTTCAAACTTTAGAGTTGCTTAATTTCAATGCCTTTATTCTTGATAAAATCTTTAAAAAGCAGAATTTTATTTGTAATTTTCTACCTAGCATATTTTTTCCAGTTAAAAGTTTTTAAAACTGTTAATTTAAT
>JAOUZG010006535.1:2159477-2169718 GCA_026289955.1 Argiope argentata
TATGCATAACAATCAGGAATTTACATATTGTATATGTTTCCGTTAAAGTGTAATACGCTGTTGTATTTCATGGTTTAACTAGTTATTTCATAAAATAACTATATGCAGCCCTTTAAAGTGTAAAATAATCTATATCATATATCTCGCCGGTCATATAGGGGTTTTACCGTTCATACCCCAGTGCCTGAAGTTGACAGAGGAAAAGGTGATGGCAAATCTATTTTAGCTGTCATCATAAAAACAATAAAAGAAGGATTTTTCCAATTTGGCACAAGAAACGGCCGCATAAAGTAATCATATTCCCGATCCCAGTTCAGTGTCTGCGAACAAAAATTAGTTAAAATCGAAGAAGTACCGGAGTAGAAATATCGCTTCGGTCGGTTGCTACAGCTCAAAGTTTAGGTACTTGTCAGGGATGTAAGAAATATTCGTGTAAAACCCAGTGTGTCAACAAAAAATGCTTTTGTTTTAGAAATAACGCCCTTTGTAATTCCAAGTGCCATTTAATAATCCTTGTTGTAACAAATGATTGTATGGTACGTTTCCATAAATACAACTTATACGCTGCATAAATTAGATAAATTGCTTTTTTTTCATTTTAATTGTCTATAATTAATTTATTTATAGAATACCTAGTTATTTCATTTTAGATAAATTGTTTATTTTAAACTTTAACTGGCTCACATTAGTTAATTTATGGAATACCTAGTTATTTCTTAGAATAACTAATTGAAGTGTCAGATTAATAACATACTACACACTTTAACGGACACGATCAGTTATTTCATGGGATAACTAGGCATTCTATAAAATAACTACATTACATACTTTAACGGTAACATATATAATAATTTTTATCCCCTTTATTTTATAATATTTTACAAAATAAACTGTGCCACCTAACTTAGAGTTCATTATTAATGTCATAATCCTGTTCAATCTGGAAAATATTACTCTATGAACCAGAATGAAAACTTTGACATTGCCATATAAAATGAAAATTAAAAATATAAGAATTATATGTCTTTATCGTATATTATTTCAAACATGTGATATTCAGACCACCAATCACTGATGGTTATTGTATGGCATATCGTAGTACCGCAATTATATATATTTCTTTCAGTTCTACATCCAATTCCTAAAAAAATTCTTGGCGTAAAGGATTTCTCCTAAAAAGGACGAATTGCTGTGGGAAGGCAATAATGCGTCCTGAGACAGGATAGAAAAAGCTGTTTTTGCTCCGGTCTCTAGACACCGTCTCCTTTGCTATTTTTCTAGAAAAGAATCTAGAAGCTACTATATAAGACGTATCAATTCTTGCAAGAATTTGAGGTAAAATGCGGAAAGCGGATGTAGAGTTTAGACGGATATGCAGTGAATAGTTTCTTCATTCAGTATGTGCATATTTACCCAAATAGATTTGAAGTTTCTTTTCAATATTTTTTCCAGACTCAGTATATTTCACGAAGAATTATTTGTATGAAATAGAAAAGAATATACTATAAAACATATCAAGACAATTGTAAATCTGCTTCCAGAAAATATTACATTTTGCAACTAAATTTTGAACCTATGTTAATTAAAGAAAACATTCAATTTTTGGCAGGTTGAGTTTAATTGATACAGGGCCGGTTTAAATGTTTACACATATTATCATTATATTTGTCTAAGATATATAGGAAATAAATAATATTTTTTAATGATACTAGCATTTGCGCTATTTAAAATATTTTGAACAGTGAAAATTTATAATTCTTTTGAATGGGTAGAAAAAAATACAATTAATGAAATATTCAAAATATATTCAAAGATCTGGTCTGTAAAAGTCGAGACTGAAATTATGATGAGCTTTATGACATAAATGAGATGCTGTTTATAATTTCTATTAATGTGCAAAATATGTAACTCTAAAATTAATTTTGCCAAATAATTAATCGTATTTGAAATTATTGATGAGCAATAAACAATTATTATATCAAAAACTAAACATTTAAATTGATTCCTTTTTTTTTTTCTTTTTACTCACTTTAGAATGTATTTTTGGCTAAAAGTTTTCTCATAATTACCTTCTCCTCTATTTAAGGTGTCAGTTAATTATGTAGGTCTTTATTATATATACCGACATATTATTTATTAAAATGAATTATTATTCTTTTTTTATTTTGATTCCTCAGCTGTTTTTTAATATTGAAGAAATGAAATTTAGTACTCCTGTATATTTCAAACAGCACCAAATGAAAATCTATACTCCTCCAATCATAAAATTATACATTAATCATGCTGGGAAACTGAGCAGCTTAAAAAGTATTTAAATGTTCCTCTAAAAGTAGCAAAAAATTCAAATTTTCAGAAAAATTATTGATATGATAATAAAAAAAAGAGATCGTTTAATGATATAATATTACAATGTAATATTATATTAAATATAACAATGTAATATTTCAAAATAAATAGGGTTTATGCGAATATAAATTCATAATAACCGTACTTAATTATATCATATGCTTTCATCCATTCAGAAGCAAGAGTTTAGGTCTTTTCAAATATTTCATTGCCGTATGTAAATGTTGTCTGAAAGCAATTTAATCCTTGCTTTAACAGATAATGCAGCCAATGTATGGAGTTACTGCAGATATCACTAAATTGGACCTGTGCAATGTACATTAGAATTGTAGCTATAGGACATTTGCTATCAATGTCATTGAATTTCCTAATATATGACTTTACAAATGTTAGCATTCGAGCCTCTTGATAGATACTTCAAATTCAATAGTAGTTATTATCCTATTTCTCACAATGAGATCACTATTTAATATATTATGTTTAATAATTGTTATAATAAATAGAGAGATAGTAGGTGAATATTTTAATGTAAAAATATTATGTGTATCATTACAATTATTGATGAAAAAATCATATAATTTGATTAGTTTTATCAGTGTATTTGTTTATTTCATTTTTTATAACTATATTTTCAAAAATATTTATTATATGTGAATGAAAGCACTGAATATAATTTAAATATCTAAAGTAGTACATTATGTAACGTAAAACTTCTGTGTTATCACATTTGAAAATCGAATGGCTTCGTAACTTTTTGATGCCTTTTTCTTTTTTTTTCATTCTTATTGTTTTCTGTATTTATTGAATAGTGAAATCTCAATCAAGTACGAATCTCAAAAACATTCCTTACTGAATTTGATAAAATAATTAATAAAAATTTGAAATAATAATGTTAGTTTCTGAAACAATTATTAATAGAACTTTAGCAGCTACTAGCAGCAGTTCTTTACTGCTACTTACTGCAGCACTAGTCTCCACAGTCTATGGTGAAAAATTGGGATTCAGTTTTTGAAATCATTTTGCTTACTTTTTTTTATTTTACCACCCTAAATTCTTCACTTCATTTTAAATGAAAACGAGGTGCAAAAGATATTTCAAGAAAGAAGTTCATTAAAGAAACTAATGCATTAACACTTATAAATTATATTTGGTTCATGATATATCTTAATTGTTATCTTGACTTTTCTATTTATGACTTAAAGCGCCTTTGAGAAGAAGAGATAAAAATTCGATATAATCTATGATTTAAAATTTTTGAAATAATTTTCCTTGATTTATTATTTGTTTCTCCTTAATTCTTCATTTCTTTAAACTTATATAAAAATATCTCTAACGAACAAATTTTAAATAAAATCGAGGTGCAAAAGATTTGTCAATAAAAAATTCTATCAAAAAAATCATATTTGGAGCATGATATATCTCATTTGCTATGATTTCTTTTATTTTATTTATGAAATGCATATCTACATTCTAAATATGCCAAAAATAAACTAGAAATATATATTATTACACAGAATATGTAGTCAAATGAATATATAGCTTTGTGACAATCTTAATAAAATTTTAGCAATGAAATCCATAGTTTAAAATTAGATTTGTTTCAGATATTGTCATCACATGATATATTTACAAAGGCAACATATACAAATTATACCATGACCTAACCAGAGGATAGGCGGGAAGGTGATGAGGCCGACGATGAACAAGGTAGCACCACAGTACTCCCCGCCAGTGAGACAGCAGAGAAGCGAACAATCTGCATTGCGCGAAATGTTATGGCGAGTTGCTGCTTGCTTACGTTAAGTGAGTTTGACGATTTTGTTTGTTTGTTTTTTATACGTCAAGTGAGTCTGATGATTTTTTTGCTTTTTTTCTTACGTCAAGTGAGTCTGGCGGTTTTGTTTGTGTGGTTGCTTACGCCAAGTAAGTCTGACGATTTTACTGATGGTAGATGGCGCCACAACTGTGGCAGGAGGCTGCGCTGTCTAGGTCACAAGTGTACCGATTGATGGCCGCAATATGAACCTAAGACGCTAGGGCCATTGGCCAAATAACATAACAACTATACTTAAAAAGTTGACTTCGGTATCGTAGTTGCTATCCTGCTTATTAAGGTAGCGTCACAACCCCCTGAGCACGAAGGAACAAACAACATTTGATGACATTAAACATTTGCAAACCATAAAGTAACCCCCAGCATAATGGTATAGCAAAGAATATAAAAAATATTAAATTTCACATTACATATTAAATTTTGACACATTAAAAAGCATTAATACAATTGTTCGTTAACCAAAAGAACCATATTAAACATTTATTTTTCCTGATATGAAAATCTTCTATAATAAAACGCATAAGCATCAAGAAATTATACTAACACTTCCCATTAATAATTATCTTGATTATATAAGATTGTCATTGTTAATTCATGTTGTTTTAAAAATTTGATTCATCATTAACTGTTTTATGAAGATTTTTTATATTGAAGGGAATTCGAATAAATGGTATCGCTATATATATTTTATAATGAAAATGCGCCTTAGATGAATAATAGAGGAGATTTTATTGCAATAGAATGTAACGGAACTTTGAACTTAAAGGCCACAGAATAGTAAGCAACAAATTCTCTGAAAATAAGGATTAGAGGAGAGATTGCTGCAGCGTCATTTCGAGAAACGCTTACATGATTTTTAAATGATTTTATGAAATTACATTTTCTCTCAATTAAGCTAAATATTTGATTGATTCAGTGATTTTACGATTAATTTTTAATCGCGCACTAAGTTTATACTTTTAGAGGAATTATTAATCATGTAGGAAAGTCTACATTTAGAGGTCAGGCATCTTTTTCCTGTTCTGGAAGTCTCGGGTAGTTTTTCTGTAAATTATCTGTGAGATGTGTGACTGTGCCCCCCTGTAAAAAGGGGCTGTGCAAGTAAATTCGTGGTGAGTGTGTAGTTAATTTGTACTCTTGGTCCTAGTTGGCGCAACTTCAAAAACAAGAGACGCTCCTTTCGGCTTAAATCTGCTGCTGAATCAGTGGGAGACATGTCCGTATGCAAGTGCCATAAGTAACAACAACAATAAATATACATTAAAATATTTAATGACACACTATGCTTCATGATATGTTCTCTACAGAATTTTTTTAAAAATATTCGTTATATCTGCACAAATATTCAGTAATAACAAATTACTGAACTGGTTACTGATTCAGTAATAACCAATTAGTTGAATAAAACCAATTACCATTTTCTTCAACCATTTTTACTTTACCACTTCAACCATTACTTTACCACTTCATTTTACCTTACCATTTTACTTTACCACTTCAACCATTTTTTAAATTACAAATTAATTTTATTTTTATTTAAAAAATGGTTGAAGGGTATCTATTTTCTTGTTGCAAATCAAATATGCGTCTTTTACGCTATAAAATGTTCTCTACAGTAGTTAAAAATATTCATTATGCACGCTTAAATATTTTTTAAAATCAATTTCAAATATAAATTACATCTGAAACACATAAAATTTTATTTAATTCTCTGAAATTGCAGATATTATATTGAAAATAACAAATATATATTTTCAGGAATTTCTAAGCAATTACCATGTACCATCACAAAGCATATTAAGAAATGCAATTTGTTTGTTGGAAATGCCAAAGCATTCCAGTGAGAATTTAATAAACGTCCTTGTTTTGCAATCTTAGAAAGCTATTTAATTTTTTTTCAATGTCGAAAAGGTATGTTGACATTTACAAAATTAATTAAGATATTATTCCTACTCTTAATCTTTGCAGCATTCCGTCCTACATGCCACTGTTTGAGAAAGCATGGGATCGTATATTAGATTTCTAGTAAAAGCGCATAAAAAAAGGCACATAAATAAATAAACTTCCATAAGCTAAATTTATTGCTTCTCTGTCGTTAGGTTTTATTATTTCGGCAGTAAAGAAAGGAAAAAAACCTTCTAATGCGCTTCCAAGGAAATTAATTAATCTTGCACTTAAAGTGTTGGATGACCGTCTAGATAAGCACATAATGTCAGAGGATTAATCTTTCTCAAGTTAGTTTTCACGTCCACCGTTAGATTTAAACTTTCAGAGAGAAATATTTCCAAAATTAACAGAGTAACCTTTGAGATAACAATTGGAAACCAGTATTTAACTTATAGAATTTTAGATACGAAAATTTAAAAGTATTTGATTGAAAATTAATCGTCTTTTTTATTCTGAATATTTTAAATTTAGTTAACTGAATGCATTGCCAAGTTAATATAAAATTCCTTTTTTCCCAGTTTGGGGGGGGGGTTCTCTCGTCATAATTTTAAAATCCAGATAATAAATCCTTTACTTAATTGATATAACTTATTACTTGTAACAGATGGAGTATAAACAATTACTGAATTTGATATCTAAATTGAAATTAAATGCAACAATAAAATTAGATTCGTTAAATTTGTGTCTTTATTTAGATATCATATAAGAAATTTCAACTCATTCTCTTTACAATTAATTTAAAAACATAACATACTTATTCTAAAAAATTTGAACATTCATCTCATCTAACTAATTTTTGATACACTTATGAGCTAAAGTTGTACCGCGTTTGTTACAAATAGCATTCTACTTCTTAAATGAAATCTTCAGTTATTTCTAAATCCGATTTTTTTACTTTTTCAAATAATTGATAGTTTGTTTTGACAGTTTTTTTATGAATGAATGTTGTAACTCGTTTAAATAACATCAGGCCATGGTAAATTATTTTTTTAAATAGAACAGTAAAATAATTTTCGAAATAGTTAATAAAATCATAAAGGTTTCGAAGATTAAAGAAAAAAATAATTTTTTAAACATTATTAATGGTTAATATAAATTCCACAACACAATTATTTTATCCGCTGTAATTTATTAATCAAAATTTAAAATTTATTTTTTTAAAAAATTCATTTTTAGCATTTCTTGAAAAATTCATGGTTAAACATCTGAAATAGGCAAATTTAGTGTCACATCTTTTAGCACGTATTTGCATTGTACAATGGGTCCTTCCACGAGATTCCTTTATATGTGTACGTTTTCAATATTTTTCAATCGTTTATTAAGCTTATGAATGACTATACTGCAAGAATAATAAAATTATTTTAAAATGTTAATTCAATATTTTTTAAAGAATTAAACGAAAAAAATTAACAAAATGTAACGAATTATTACGGTCCCATGATCTAATTATAGCTCTGCTTATTAGTGTCTTAAATACAATAAATCTCTTTTAAGTTCTTAAGCATAGCTGCGAAAATATTTATGTGAAATTAAAATAATAGTTCTCCTGAAACAGTTGCTTGATAAAAATATATTAGATATCTATTCTTTTAAATTACATCCCGAATTATAAAAATTTTGTTAAACTTTATTTTGCTTTATTCTTTTTCAACAAAAAAAATCTTTGCCTTTTTTTAATCTCAGAAAAAGCATTATATGCATATTAAGATTAAAATGAGCGTTATTATAATTCTTATAATTGTTTGTTAAAATCACTTAATTGTATGTAATTAAAACAACAACCAGTGGTTGTTTTAATTTACAAATTTTAAAAATATTAGCATATTCTTTTATATCTTTTTATATTTAGCCGCAATCTGCAAGGCAAGTAAATCAAATAAATTAATCCACGAATGCAGTTTAAACTTAACTGCAATGATAAATGGTTTTTAAAACAATTAAAAATATTTTTAAAATTAAATTAAAATTGAAGGAAGAAAATGAGCAACTAATTTCCAGCAATTCTTTTATTTATTTATTTATTTTTTTGCTCAGTAACTTTTTTGAAAATTTTTCTAAAAATACATAAAATATAGCTTAGTTTTTAATTAATAAAATTCTATGGAATGTTTCAAAAAATTAACTCTAAAGCACTTACGCTTCTTCGAACGAATTATCTCTGCTCTTAATGTCAAATCTCTAAATCGATGTAGGTTGAATAGCCAAAAAATAGCTAGAAGCACACAAAAATTATTTTTTGTTAGCGCGAATATCAGAAAAGAAATTATTAAACACAGAAATATAGTAGCTAAATATATGTTTTGAGGTCATAAGATACTTCAGCTGGAGATGAAACAAAGATGTATAGCAAAACATTTAGAAACATTGAAAGTTGGAGCATGATTTGGACATGACGTTTCTTGAATAGCTAATAATTAAAATAACAATAATCTGTAATCATTCATTTAAAGAAAACAAATAAAAAATAACAGAAATTCTAAAAACAAAAATTAAAGTTTGAAAAGAAATAATTTATATATAATTCAATTTATCAAGAAAACATGTATTGTTAATTTTTTCCAATACTCTTTAGAATACATGAATTCAAAGCCGAAATTTCGGTTTTTAATAATCTAATTTCATATGGCGATTAAATGGAACACAGTAAAAGTCGTCTCCTATTATGCTTACATTTTTGGCTATTATCAAAAAGAAAAAAAAATCATGTAATTATAAAATCTGCCATAAGATTTTCTCACTGTGATTTTTTCATTGCTGCAATGGAGTTAATTTAAAGCTATCATAGTAAAAATATTAATTATTTAATTTCACATAATAATAAGGGTTTATAGAATCTGTATAAAAACTTTTAGATTGAAATTTTGAAATAAAATTCAGTTGTAAATATTTTAATATTTTAAATATAATAAAATTTTTAAAGTTGCTTTTATGCAATAGCCTATAAATAAGGAAAAACTAGTTTTAAAATGCATTCAAAATATTTTTCGACCTTAGCCTTTACATAATCCTTGGAACACAATGATCCAAAACGACCATTTGTTGAAACATCAGAGAGACCATTTCAAAAGATCAAACGACATTTCTCGTTCTCCGTCCATCTGATTTATCACACGTTGCTATACGACAAAAATCAAACAACGATCGTTAAAGGGGTTTGAAAGCAAAGTTGAAAACTAACAGTAAACCGGCTGGAATTCCAACAAAATGTCCTAGAAGAATAAAGAAATTGCCCCACATAGTGTGAATTGCTCTGTGAAGGCAATAATGCGCACAGAGAAGGAAAAAGAAATTGCACTTTTTTCCACAGTCACTTGACAGAATGCTACTTTTTTTTCCCCTGAAGAAATCTTGTAAGAAATTCCACTCATATAAAGCACTTTCATTGCAACGAAAAGGTCGAGAAAGTTGAGGAAAGTAAAAGTGCTGCTTATGTGGATACGCAGTAAAAACGTTACTTCATTAAGTATATGAATGTTTTCTGAAAATATCAATGCGAAATTCTGCAGTACCTACAGTTTTTTTACAAATTGACAAAACCTAGTATATATTAAACACTTAAATATTCACACGTAAATTCCTAAAATATAAGGTTTTCTTTTTCAAATTTATGTCATCTTAAATTATATATCTGAAAGAGGTATAGAACAATACTCTATTGAAGAGGAAACAAAAAATTAATGTACGTCTCACAATAAAATAATAAATACCAGAAATCGAAAAGTAGAGCAGTATATTATCAATGTAATTATTTTTAATGTTTATATATTAATTTTTTTGTTGTTGTCAATGAAACTACTGAACTCTTATTAACCTGAATTCTCATGGCCTTATCAAGTTTTGTTAGCAGCAAATGGGGTTTAAAAACACAGCATGAAATATAAAAAAATTGCTTGGTTAAATATATTTTTCTTTTATATATATATATATATATATATGTGTGTGTGTGTGTGTATACAAAGTGGCATTTTAGTTTCCAGCTTTATGACGAATTATGAGAGTTATTTTAAGAAAAACTCCAAAAATTCTAATTATACGAGCAATTGTGTACACTTTTAATGATTCGAACAAATTGTAATGAAAGATTATAAAATGTTTTCTTATTAATATTATATAT
>JAOUZG010006535.1:2184685-2195797 GCA_026289955.1 Argiope argentata
AAAAGCTACTAGGATTTTATAATGTTAGTTAGGTTGTGCTATTGTTTTACGGTTTACTAGTATTTCAAATTGAAGTGTTACCAGTACTACATATTATACCGTCCAACTTTATCACCAAATTTGAGGTCGTCGTCAATGAGCTGCTAAACCATCAATTATGGTTATCCGGCAAAGATGTAAACCCTTTGATCTTTATCGTGAAAGTTAAATCCATCGCCATTGAGATACTAAATCGTTGTTGATCGTTGGATAAAACGGTATAATAATTTTGTACTGTGTTGCCTTCTAATAGACATAAAAATTTCCCAAAAAATGTAATATGTACATTGTTATTTAGTTCATTTTTGTTTTATATTCCTTAATTACTTCAAAATTCTACTTGAAACTTTGTTTCTTAATCGGTAACTGGCTACATGAAATATATCACATAAACGGACAATTCCATATAAATTCAATGAAATAAAAGTAACAAAAAATTTGAATACTGAATCCGAATGCACTTAAGAAACATAAGGAAGAAACATTGAATCCGCATGCAATGTTCAATGGATTCCGGCTTTGAGACCATTTGTTGATTTAGCAACAAATTTGGTAACTTTGATGAAAAGAAAAATCTAGAATATTTCAAAATCTTGACAATAAATCCGTTGGCTACCAAGAAATAATACATTCTTCTTTATGTTAAATAATAGACAAAGAATAAAATATTCCATGCAGGAACATTGTTCGTGTATTTGCACGAACGAAAACAAAATCATTGTAAAAATGTACCTCAGAAATCAGCCAAAATTTGAGAAAAATTCATCTACCAAATTAAATTATTTAAAGTATCATAGTTGTAGTTAAATGATTTGAAACACTTACCTTAAAAGGAAAAAAATAATTTGTGGAATTTTGGAAGTAAAAAAAAAATTCAAGATCTTCTAACTTAGTGGACACTCCCTCTCTGGTCTACGGTGTGATTCTAGAAAACACAAGGATCTGAATGAAACATTTCTCACTGTCTTCAAAAAAAAAGGCTTAATCGTAAAAGATCAAACACCAATTCGGATTCTTCTGTCGCAGAAAGGTCGCTGTAAGACAAAAATCAAAGTAGTAATTGTTAAAAGTTCTTGGACGCAATTTTCCTTTTCTTTCTTTCTGACTGAAATTCCAACAAATGTACCACAGGAGCAAAGGATTTATCGTACGTGCTACGAGTCACTTGATGAAAGCTATAGCGCGAACGAAAGGAAAGAAAGTGCACATTTTTCTCCGACCTCTAAACGAGATGTTTCTTTTTCCCTAGAAGAATGCCCTCTTAGAATTTCCACTATATACAAAGAGTCTTTATTTTCGAGCATTTCTTTAGTTAGGCATGGTTCGGCTTATATGGGTATGCCTTGAAAGGATCCAGCTTTTTTAATCATTTTTCAGCCCGAATTATCAAGAAATTTCTTCAATAAAGAAAATAAATTAGATACAAACATTTTTTAAAAAATATTTTCACAAGTAAAGATTTTGAATAATATATTTATGCATTTTTATATTACTATATCTAGTTGCAATCAAAATATTATGTGTTGTTTTTATTATAGACACTTTCCATAGACAAGCTTCGTTGAGGCATATGCGAGTTTCAAACTGAAATTATAGAGTCTCTTGTTTCGAATTAGCGCCATCTAGATTATTAAAAGATTGTAAAATCCAACAAAATTATTCAGAGATGGTAGAACATATCCAGAAACTCGTGTATGAAATTGAATAAGTGAATGGTCAGATATTTCTAGCAGTTACGCTTATGAGCTAGAAAACTAGAACAATCATTATACAATTTCCACCCTCAAAAAATAGTTGAAGGGAAGATGAGAACCTTGACTGAGATTATAGAGAAATTGCTTCATCAATATCAGATCGTATAACAACTGAAAATGGAAGAAATATTCGTTCTTCCAACTATTCCTCAGTTATTAACGTTAGGATAATAATTGGAATTTGATTAAGTATTGCATCATCAATACTAGACATACTCGCACTCAATATTTGTCAGTGGTGGAAAATGCTTAAGAATTAAAATTGACAATCAACTTTTAACATATAAATTTGTCCCCTCCCTCGAAGGGAACACTTAGAATTGAGAATAAGATGATTCCGGCAGGAGGGTTGGAACAAGCCACCATAGAGGGTACACTAATATATTGGGGTTAGGCTAATCCCATTGAAAAAGGGGAAGTACTTCCTACAGCGAGAGCTGTACCGTGACCAGTTATTGATATTAGAACTCAACCACAGTTTCCGCCAGTGTTGATGTTGCGGCGGTCCGCCCATTCTTTTCTATTAACTTAAATTCGTGTACCTTCAGGCGGTTTGGAGTGTCTAGATATGACTATAATTCTGTCTGCCTTATGATAACAGATTGTGATAAAACTTTCTGTGCTTTTATCTTTAAAGCTAGGTAAAATTAGAAGCATGATTAACGAAAAAAAGGGGAATTCTTCTTTTTCCAATAAATTATAACAAAGAGAATGTCTCTTGTCTTTTTGGTTTGAGGCAAGTATAATTTTTTTTCGTTTTTGCGGCTGAAATACTTATAGCCGAAGGAACCACTGTGTTTGTGAGAGAGATTTGAGATGAATTATGTGGATTAATCAAACAATTTTAAATAATTCGTAATTATAAGAAAACGAAAATGTTATGCCTATATTTCAAGCGCAACCCCCTAAAATTTTTATATTGGCTTGAAGTTTGAAACTGAAAGTGGACAGACGGGGAAAAAACTAAAGATAATTTTTCAATATAATCACAGTGCTTAAGTTATAAAGCAATCAAAGTTGGGGCATATTTCCACTTCGTACTATTTCTAAGTTAAGGGTACAATAGACGTTGAAACCAAAGTTTCTCAATTTTTGAGATAGTGTTTAAAAGTTTCATGGTAATTGCGTTTTATCAATCTAATGCAACAAAAAAAATCAGCAAAATTCATTGATAACTTTTTGATTTTGTTGGTAAAAAATTGTTAAAAAAATGAAAATGACATAAAATTTCAAAATATTACCATGTGCATTAAAATATATAATAAATGAAATATTTCAATTCTTTCAGATCCATTTTTTAATTCTACAAAATACTTACATGCTTAAATTAATAGAAAATATGATTTTTCTTTTAAAACTTGGCATTATTGACTTTGTTTGAAAATTTGTAAAAAATCAATGCAATAATATTACTTGAGGTCTTCAATAAAAAAAATATAAACCACATAATTTATATTAAAATGCAAAATTATATTATCATATGTTCATACTGCATAAGATAAAAGTTTCAGAGTTGTAACTAAAAAGAGAATGGGCATGGAGTATTTGAAATTATGAACAACATCATAGAATTTCATTTTGAGAAAAAGCTAAAAAATACATTTAAATGATTTCTACAGACCAGAAACATAACTGAAACAATTTAGTTAAATATTCATGTTTATTAAAATAATTGTCTATTTTATGATATATATGCATCCAGAGATTTATAATATTTTTGTAAAAATTCACAAAGCATATGAAGGAGATACTTCTGGTGAAGCAAGACCAATTCTCTTTTTTCATAAAAAAAATCTCAAATAAAAATTAGACTTGCTTAATAATATTTAATTAGCCACTAAGATTAATACATATTCATATTACATTTTTGAATTAAATATGCAGCCATAAACAAATATAACACAAAATTTGAAGCAAATTGAAATACACCTGCTGCATAAATTATACCCTCATGTTTTTCTTCTAATTTGACAAGTGTTTATTTTTGATTTTTTTATTTCATTTTTTTATATGATGACAATATGATGCATGATTATAAGATACAAATTATTTTATATGATGGACTGGTTTTTATTTCTGAGTTATAACAAATCAACAATCAAATTTTGATATATTTTCTTCGGCAAGACAAGAAGGATTCTATAACTTTGTTGTTCAATTCAAAGTTTTTTTCTGTGGATTCCCTTTCACTGGTAAATGCAGAAGCAAATTCTTTACCACAGAATAGAAACATTTTTAATGAAAAAGCAAAGGAATTTGCTTGAAGAATTTGAAGAAATTTTTCCTGACATTCATGACAAAGAATATTCTTCAAAAAGGAATACTAAAGTGTTTGCACAGAACAATGTAACTATTATACACAATTTTAAGATGATGAATTCACTACTTCAGGTCTATTCAGTTTGGTAGACGCTTCCAAAATGTCATTAAAACTGCTTGGTTGAGAATCAAAGAATTTCTTTGCCCATCTATCAGCATTTCCAGACTTTGCTTTTATTTGTGTGGCCTTTAGGCTTTTGGTAGGGAAAACTTATTAAATTCTTTTTTGAACAAAATTTAAAAAAAAGAAAACAAATAAAATGTTATTTAAAATAGAGACATTTTTAATTTCAATCCTGAATAGAGCAGTTTTTGTATTTAATTTCAAAGAAAATAAAACCAGCAATTTGAATATGAAATGTATGACGAAAGAATAAAAAACAACAAAAGAAAGGAAAAGTAATAGTTTTTAACATCTGCCAAAGCTAAAACAGCAACATAAAATCAAAACTAGGAATAAGGCTCACTATCAGTGTTTGAAGGAAAACGAAACTGTTTTATACTGCAGCCTCCTAAATAAAAACATGTAGGCGTGCCCTCCTATTGGAAATAAAAAACGCTGATATTGAGCAAACGAATTAAGATATCAAAATAATTTTTTCCCAAACCATAGCTAACAATCTAAATATACAAAAAAGATCAAAATAAAAAAAATCGGAAATTTCATCGATTTTTTACATTTTTATCGTTTATTGTACGCTTAAGTTCATTGTTTGCTAAAGTTGGAATGAATGAATTCCAAAATGATATATAGATAGGGGCATGCATTTTTAATTTTAATTATTCCTTTGCTATAGATCAAATCAATTTTAACGGAATTTTTAATTCTCATTAATTTTTAATTTATTTTTAAATAAATTTAATTTTTACCGAATAACATTCATTAAGCATTCATGAAGTTTCATTTAGAGGAAAGTACTTTATTGCTTGGTCAACTCATTGAAAAACTGAGCAAGATCTGATGAGATAAATACTTCATATTTGAAAATGAAATAAACAAAGGTGTTTTTTTTTACCTAAACTTTAAAATATGAAATCTGATTCTAGTAAAAATTATTACAATTAGCTTGGGTGATCTCATATCAATTTAGCACTGTTTTGATTGATTCGGCAATGTGAGATTCAGATTTAGCCCAGAAATTGTCAGTAACAAACCCATGGCAGTCTTAGCATTGATTGCGGCTATGGGGTACAACTCGGCATTGTTAGTGAAATCTGAAACCCACCGCTTTACAAATGTTTGAATTCTAGCTTCACGTCAGGTTGCCTGACGCCGTCGACATCATTGGTTATTTGCCTAAGCGCAATATTAACGAGGCTGAATAGTTCCTGCTGAATGTTCGTGGTAATAAATTGAGTGGAAACAGCTATAGATGATAGCCTATTAATTTCGGTGTGAGTAAATAGAACAATGTACCAGTGGTTGTTTAAATTCTGCCTTGTCTTTCGTAAGCTAATGTTCTTAATTCGATAATTTTCAATTAAAGTAGAATATGTTTTCTTTGCAATATTTTATATGATTATTTGATTGATTGTATTTTTGATTCGTTATTTGATTGATTTCTTTATGACTCGTCATTTGATTGACTGCCTTTATGATTCGTTATTTGAATGATTGTATTTGTGTATTATTATTTGATTGATTGTATTTTAGATTTATTATTTGATTGATTGTATTTATGGTTTAATAATTCATTGGTTATCTTTATGATTGTTATTTGATTGATTGTATTTAGGGATGATTATTTGATTGATTACATTTCAGATTTATTATTTGATAGTATTTAGTATTCATTAGCTTATTGATTATATTAAGGATTTATAATTTGATTGATCGTACTTATGATTTATTATTTGATTAATTGTATTTGTGATTTATTATTTGATTAATTGTATTTGTGATTTATTAATTGATTGATTATATTTATGACTTATTATTTGATTGATTGTATTTATGATTCACTATTTGATTAATTATATTTATGATTTTTTTATTTGATTAATTGTATTTATGATTTTTTATTTGATTGATTGTATTTATGATTTTTTATTTGATTGATTGTATTTATGATTTTTTATTTGATTGATTGTATTTACTACATAAGATTATTTAATTGATTTGTTTTTACAAGAATCATTTTTTATGAATTTTTTTAAAACATAAATATTATAAATTGAAATTAAAGAAATATAATATCCGTGTATTATTTTTATATTAAATAAAAAGAGACAGTTTTAGTATTCTTGTAATTAAGCGTCTTTAGGGATTTTTTTAATCCCGTAATTAGAGATGAGAGTCAAAATGATTTTGTGTGTTCAGTAACTCTGATAATGAAGTGGCATTTTGATCTTGAATACAATCAGCCTTTCAATACTTTTAACTCCTTCTTTCAGCAATATCTTGGAAAAACTCTAAGTATTAACAAGTGCGTATAAGTGAGATATTCATTTTCAAAAAATTTCTTGTTATGTGTCTTTTTATGCCAATGAAGCTGCTTCTAATTGAAATAATGAAAAAAAAGAATAAAGATATTTTCTTAAAATAATATTTCAAAAAATTATATCTTTCATTTTTTACCTGTTAAATTTTAAAATTTGTTAACAGTAGTGTATTTCCTTAACATATTAACGTACTAAATACTCAGTAAAAAATTTTTTAGGTTTTTATTATAACATCATTGTAACATTTAACATTATAAAATTTAGCATTTTTAATACTACTGCTACTACTATTTTTAATATTATTATAACTATATGATTTCTAAAAAGTATTGTGTATCCAAAAAAATTCCACTTATGTTTACAAAAGACAAATAAAGCAAACAATAATGGAGTCATTTTGACTCCATGTGCAATGCCCCATGAAGAAATTCATGTCTGCAGTTGCAAGTCAAAAAAGAAAATCACTCACACATACACTAACTTACCATTTTTAAAGAATTTCAAACCTTTTACTGAATATTTGTATCAAAACAAGGATGCTTATGGGATTCATATTTATTTTTCCCTATTATATTACATTACAAATTGTTTGGAATACAAGGATTTTTAAAATTTATATATTTAGCTAAGAAATGAGAACCATATCTCAGATTAATTGCAAAGGAAATGAAAATTATAATTTAATATATATTTTAATTGAAAATAATTTTTTAAACTCTAACTGAATATTTTCCACGTCATAATAACTATTCGTTTGTTAGATTTGAAAAATTTACTGACGTTTTCATTGGTATTGTTCTAAACTGATAATTACTAAATACCTTATTTCAAAATACAGTCACTGACTGTATATTTCACTCTTTACTTTCGAATGAATGTCCGAAAAAAACGGGTTTTATTCCATATTTCCTTTTTCAAACAAATATCTGATCCTGCTTTAAAATTTATTTTATCATGTAATGTTGAATTCATATATATCTTTCAAATATTGAGTTTTAAAAGATTTATTTGACAAAATTGAGTAAAATATTTATGCTCGGTTGAATATTTCTTTATCTTTAGATTTAAGTAAAATTAAAAATGAAATAAAGAAAGCATACATTATACTATAGTTGAAATCCAAAATTAGAAAATACATCATGGATAACTCAGTATAAAAAATGTAATTTCATTGAAATCAGGATCAAAAAATAACAATGAAAATAATAAATATATCCCACCCTATTTTTAATAACATTTCAAATAAAATAATGACTGTAGTTTCTATGTAATAAGTTTTCAAAATGGCAATTGGATAGCATTTTTATATGTTTATATTGTCGAATCGAGCATTTTTCTGGAAACAATTTACTGCATTTAAGCATTTGAAAACATCCAGGCTACAATTAACTGGAAAATTTTATTTGTAATAGTGAAATAGAATCTAACAGAAACAGAAATTATTATTGAAGTTTCTGATAATATTTAAAAATTAAAATCTGATTCGTTCAAAATAATTTTCCTATTTCGTTTAATTCATATATTTTAAGCTTTCAAATATACTTTTCAAAAGTGTTACGATTTTAAGAAGTCTTATGTAATTTCTTTTAAGTTTAATTGCTAAATATAAATGAAAGCTCCATTTTCAAAATATAAGTTCAATTGGATTAATTTTTGCGTAAGTTTTTGGAAGAAACAAAGTTTTAAAGTAATAAACACATAATGCACGTTACATAAAGTAAACATATATATTTCACTAAAAAAGTAATTAATAGATAAGATTATATCTGAGACATAAAATGTATAAAAATTTAAAAACATGTGTAAATGTATGAATAATGTGACAAATTATTTTAAAAAGTTACATAGTTGATATCACGTATTAGAAACACTATTCACAATACTTGAAAATT
Source organism: Argiope argentata (assembly GCA_026289955.1). Classification (NCBI taxonomy): domain Eukaryota; kingdom Metazoa; phylum Arthropoda; class Arachnida; order Araneae; family Araneidae; genus Argiope; species Argiope argentata. Next base: position 2,193,132 of record JAOUZG010006535.1, read on the forward strand.
TTCCGAAAAACAAATGTGAATTATTGTAATTTTTTGGAATAACTTCTGAATATTTTTATCAAAAGAAATAGTTTCAAAACAATTCGAAATTTGAATAACTCCTGTATATGCATAAGACATTAAAAAATAATTTTTTTTCACAAAGACATTGTCGTTAGGAAATATATTGATAAAAAATGATATATATTTTTTAAATTCTCAAATATTATCCTTTTATACAATCTGTTCAAAAGGGTTATTGATGATTTATTTAAAATAATGAGAGTAAAAAATCATTGCCACCATTAATTTTCAGTTGCTTCTTTAAACACAAGTATATCCTATTTTATTTCGAGAAATGAAAATAAAGTGAAAAAAATAATGAATATTATAGCCTTAATTTACTCTATTTTGTCTTTTTTTAGAAGAAAAACTGAAAACCTAGGAAATAATTTTGAAAAAATATTATCTTAACCCGGCAGGACGGGCGCAGCGAAACGTAACACGAGAACGGGCATGGGGTGTCAGCACACCCCAAACATATTAAATGGCATAAATGCGAATTTTTTTCAAAATTTTAATTGCCAAGGAAATTTATGATGATTACACTATTTTGCGAGAAAAATTATAACTAATATGTTAAATTATCGTAATTTTCCAAATTATTAATGAATAAATTAAAAGCTCGTGCCGTTTTTGTCTCAAATCGAAAAATGGAACTTTTCCCATGTAACAATTAATAATTTTTTCTTTACAATTTTTATTATAATAAAAATTATACATTATTGTAAATGAAAATAGTGATACTAATGGATCTGAAACTTTAGATTTTTGTAGTTATTACATACAGCTTTAATTTCTGAGTGTTCTAGACATATATTTTTGTCTTCGATTTTATGTCCTTGTTTCTTGAGCACAAATAGCATCTTCTGTGACTCAGCTTTCTTTATATATTTTCCTATAAAAAAACAAGTAGTTTGGTCGCAAGCTTCTTTTGAAGAATCCCATTCGTCTTCTAATTCAGACTGTAGAACACTGAATATGTTATCATTATCTGAATCGTTTATTTCATCTCCGATATTCTTTTCATCTGACGAAATCTCCTCTGATATCTCCTGAAGTCTGTTCATTTCTTGCGTGTACGTCAAACGAAGAAAAGACTGAACAGAAGGACTGGAACAAGCCATGATTTCCCACTGAAAAATATTAACGCGAGCATGCGCACGGGGTGTCCGCACACCCCAAAATCGTTCTATAAGACTAAAATAGAGTCTGAATTCGCCGTTTTCAGATTCTATACAAGTAAAGTGACCTTAGAGGTAGGTACTGATGGACCAGACCACTTCAGTTTATAGAGACAGACAGCAGAGGAATATTTTTGGGCTTGGGGTGTCGAAACACTCCGCCCCATTCTGCCGGGTTAAAACTATTAGGAAAGATCTTTAGAAAAAAAATAGGAAGCACGTATGTAATGAAGGTCATTTTTTTCAATTTATCCGAAATGCTGTAAATACAATCTGTCTAATTTCTCAAATGTAGACACTTTATATTTCAGCCTTATGTAACTGAAAATATTGGTATATAATCTAAAGCAGATATAATTTAACGTATTTGCTACTTTTGCATATCTGATGAATTGGGGAATAACATATTGCCCTCTTCATGTTACTCTTCACAGCTTGCCCTTTCCCCATTTTAAGTGATGAATTATTATAGCACTGTTTTTTGTTTGTTTCATAAATAATAATTTATGTAAAACATATTATTGGAATGTTTTCTTATTTCATGAAAATGTATTTTATTGGAAATATATATTTTCCCCTATTTATTTTTATTATAAACATATAAAACGTCATTTTACGAGGGAATTTTCTTTTATTGCATATGTTATATCATTTTTGCTCTTCTTTCATTTTATAACTTTATTTTTGATTCTTTATGAAAAGAAATTTCTTTTTGATGAAATAAACTAAAGCAAAATGTTTTTGATTTATCAATCCAAAAGACTAATGTTAAAAGAACAAAACGATGCACTGATTTAGAGACATCAAAATTAATTTATTCTAATGGTTAACAAAGCTTGACCTTGCATAATTCGATCTGAATATACGTCCCAAATACCAGATTTGTTGATATGAGAGAAAAAATTTGGTTTCAGAATCAATGTCACTGTAACCAGACTGAACTTTCCTAGCCAGTTATTTTTCATATTTCATACAAAATCTGCGATTCCGAGTTCCAAATACATTATTGAATTTATACATCTGCAGTACACTAAAAGTCACGGAATGGTTTTGCAGGAAAACAATTTTATTGCCTGTAATGATGTATAAAGCGAATTCATTTAAACAGTAAGAACATTATTTCAAATCGGCTCGCTATAATTTCATTTGCTTTAAAAGTAACATATTTGTATCAGAAATATCTAGTAGCAGAATAGATATATTTCACCTGGGATTGTGACTGTATAATTGATATTGGCACTGAAAACTAAAGCTCTTCAAATGTTTGCATTTAAATTCAAGTTTAATAGCAAACTATCTAAAGTCAATAGTCTTATTTTTTAATTTGAATCCAGTTAGTCTTAAAAATACTTTAAAGCACCTGGTTAATAGTCATGGTAATAAATCTAGTATCAGAAGATAAACATAATTGCCTAACTAGGGCATAGCAAATACCAACAATAG
>JAOUZG010006535.1:2212041-2241970 GCA_026289955.1 Argiope argentata
GTGTGTGTGTGTGTGTGTGTGTGTGTGTGTGTGTGTGTGTGTGTGTGCGTGTGTGCGCACGCGTTTCATATATATTTCTTAAAGATAAATTTATTATAAATAATTTTATTGATAAAATATGTTATTAACTTCCATACCTGCTATCAGTATAATCTTTTAAGTCCTAGGCAAAATTTTAAAATACATTAGAATGTTAGAATATTGCCAAAAAATATAAAAATCACGAATAGACTTTTAATTTCTTATTTCTACAACTTCTTAAATAATTGTAAATTGTAGATAAAGCCTTAAAAGAAATATCCAAATTTCCTTTAAAAAAGTAAATGAAGAATTAACTTTTTTTTTCTTTTTAATAAAAACTAACATTTTATTAACCATCCTCATTTCTCGGATTTTCTTGCTTTTATAAAATACAAACACTGACTAACATTAGCTGTTCTGACCAAAAAAAAATGCTTGCTATTTTAAAAATATATATTTGACCAAATATTACTATATTAAAATTCACACCTAGAAATATGCAAGAATATATATTGAATTGATAGAAAATAACCCTGAGTTTTATTGTTTTAAATCAAATTTACTTGGAATAGGGCTCTCTACGTAGTATTTTCTCTTATAACAATACTTCAGTAAGAATGACTTTCAATTTTTTTGCATATAAATCGCTCAATATTTAATGCAAATTGAAAATACAATTAATTCTCAAAAAATATAATCTCACAATTTTCTTTAAAAAATAATAGAGCTCAAATGCCACAGGAATAGCAAAAGAATTTCAAAGAATAAACTAAACTTGCTTATTTCGCAATGCTTTCGGCTGTATCAAACTTATATCGTTTGGCACTTTCGATTTCTACAAACGCCAAATGGGATTTTATCGCCAACCTTGACACCCCAAAGCTCTTGCATTTTTTCGGGAGAAACATATCATTTTTCAGCCCCCTTCCCTTAAAAGAAAGAAGCAAAGAAAAAAGTTGGCCCATGTAAGCATTCGATTTGTATGTGTATCTCTGCCTTGGCAAGAACTGGCAATCGATGCTGCAAGTGGCTTTGTATTTGCACCCGAAACTTGCTCTAAAAGTGACGGACAAGACACGAACTCCTTAGGGGATTGTTATAGGAGTGAGACATATTAACTTAAGGTTAGAGTTCAAGATGAAAGCTTACTTTTCCGTGTAAAACAACTATGCTTATTTTTTATATGTATTCAAATAAATGTTTTGAATTCTTTTTGATTCTCAACCACCAAAGAAAATTAATACTATTTTATAGTTTTTCAAATGAACTCATATTTCTACAAGATTTCCATACAGAAATATTTCCAAACTCAAATATATTATATTGCATTTTTTAATTGTCTCAACAAATTAAAAATTCATAAATAATTTCGTTTCATTAAATATGAAACAAGTCGTGGCTTTGCAAAAAGTTATAGTTTCTTTATTTTGCAAAAATGCCTCCTTCCTGATTGATTCTGGCTTATGAAATATATATAATTAGTTTTGATAAATTATATTAGTAAAAATATTAGTCAAATAAAATGTTTTCTTAATGAGAAGTAATGAGCATTTAAATTACTTTAATTTTTAAACCAAGAACATAATTTTGTTCTCCATATTATTGAACTATATCTGAATTTTTCAATTGAAATTAAACATAACCTTACAAAATACATTTTTGGCCTTTTTCTCAATATTCATGCTTTGAATTTCATACAAAATTTTATAAATGATAATAAACCATATTTTGAAAAAAAGAGACATTGTATTTTACTGACATCCTATTATCTCTTTATATTAATACCTTGAATAAAAAAATATTTTAAATGCATTAATTATTATTCAATCTTTTTTCGTACCCACTTAATATTTTTCTCCAATTTCTATCCTCATGTACCTCTACCAATTCCACCCATATCATATAAGTTATAGTATTATCTAAACTACAACACTAAAGAAGAGATATGTAAATGTTAATTCTACATCACAGATTGATTCTGAGTTTATGTACAGAAATGTGGTTATAATGTGTGGTTATGTGGTTATAATTAAAGTGACCCTGCTCAGATCCCTTCAGAAATAATTCTACCAATCGTATTTTAATAAATTTTGGAATCTACATTACGTGGACCAATGGTACAATATTTCTGAAATAAAATAATAGTTCGAAATTCGTTATGATTTTTTTATCTCAAGTACAATATACTGCAATTTCAGAAATTCTAAATAGTCCATTTTGCCCCGGAACCACCATTTTTTGAAAAAGGAAAAAACAAAACAAATAATTCGTAAAAAAGCACCAGATTTTGTTTCCATATATAATGTAATGTTGAAAGAAATTAATAAGAATTTCCTATATATTCTTCTCACCCTCTTTAATAGGCGCCTTCAGCTGAAATGCTTCCCTATCTCACTTAAAAAAAGAAATTATAGCACTGTTTCACAAGAATGTAAGGAAATATCAGTTATGACAAACATCAGTTCTTATCGCCTCATCTCTCTTCTTCCAACCATTCGGGTTTATTTTGAAGTACTTTCGAATTGAAATAATAAAGAAAAAAGAAAAAATCCTAATCTGTAATGCGTTACCCGAACTGGCGTAGAAAATTCAAGCATTTTGAGTTACCTCAATTGGCGATTAATCCTCATTTGGCGGTAAAAATTTAATGACTGTATATTTTTATAGCTTATTCATAGTAAGTGTAATTATTGGGTAGTGGTAGACAGGTTAGTAAGGCTTTGGATTCGCATCCGTTGGGCTGCGAGCTCGAAACCACCAGCCGAAGACTCTGTGTGTGCGTTGGAAGCAAAATTTTTAGTGGTCATAAAGTTCTCCATGTCGAGAGTAATACCACTGGTGGTACTGGGTCAGAGGTGATCATTATCTGCACCAGATCTGAATTACGATATGAGGATGAATGAATGAAATGCATGAATGAAGTTCGACCCATAAAAAGGGTTTCTAATTTATGTGAGCTACAAGTCAGACTTCTGCCTTCGGATGCTCAGAGGTCCATTCTTCCAGAAGTTACTGCACCCGTCCATCCATTGTAAAGTAGAAAACGAGTACAACAATTGTAATTATTTAATAAAATTTAACTAAAACATGAATTTTCTTTGTTGATTTTTAGTTGGAATTGGCTTATTTTTTATATTACTTGTGTGTAATCTTCTCCCAAATGAAATTCTTTCAGAAAAATGACCACCCAACATTCACCTCCAATAATTTGCAGACTACCTTGTATTTATTGTAGCTGAATCAACAAACAAGATCAAAAGTGAAAACAGGATACCCTCTCAATCTTTAATCGCTGGACATTATTAATTACGAACACCATTACAAATTATGCCTGTATTTCGTCTTGATAAGAAAATTGGTCAAAGATCAAACATTAAATGGAATAATGGGAATTAAACGTCAGAAATCTTTAAAATATCTAGGTGTTGCCATAGACAATAAGCTTAACTAGATCCATCACATCTTCAACACCAAAACGAAGGCATTACTCTTATATCGAAATCTTAGTAGAATTCCTGATTCTACATAACGACTGAAAAAGGAATTCAGTTGTCATCTATATTTCACCGAATAAAGGACACTGAACTTTATTACCGAAAGAATGATTCTACATGGAGCTTCAACTTTGACCTGCCCTGTTTCATCTTGTCAACAAACAATCCTTAACTTGATAGAAAGAAAATTTCCTTCGAGTTTTCTCAAGCATTACAGCATCTACGACCGTACTGCATATTATCAAAGGACATTTTCCCACTTCACATCAAAGTACAAACAGAAGCAACTTATGTAAGAATAAGCCATCCTTAATTACTAGCCATTTTCAGAATATAACAATTCATCCTGAGAACTTCAAAAGGAAATGCACTCGTACAAAAATCTTCCTCTACGTCTTTCTACTTGAAGACAGAATTTCTCTCAAAGAAGAATTCCATTATACACATAAAACGAATATTTTGATAGGTAGACCCGAATTCGAGGAAAAAAACTGACTTAGCTTTCCGGGTCTTCTGATGGGTAATTTGTTCCAAAATGAACAAATAGCCCATCATTGGATCAGAAAATTAAATCTTTCAGGCTGAGATACTGGTAATTAAGAAATGTTGTAAACAGTCTAACAAATTCGATCACATTGCTAAAATATAGAGAGATATTGCGTCCAGTTTAAAAGCGATCACCTCGTTTCTCACCTCAAACCTAATTTTGAACGAAATTCAAGCCATTCTACTCCGACAATCTTTTATTAAGTTAGACTGGATTAAAACATATTTTGGCCACAACGAAAACTAGACGAACGATTCTTTAACCAAACAGGCAATTTTTACAGGTACGTTCTTTCAATATCCAGCTCATATAAACCTTATTAAAAGTATTCTAATAAATTGAATAAGCTTACAGCGGTGGCAAGAAAAAGGGGACAATATACTAACTTTCAGAAACGTCTATCAAATTATCTCCAAAGTCTCCTTTAACACATCATAGCCGTTGTCCTATCCCGTTTTATTTCGATAATTCAATATCAACCTTTTGCAGTCCGAAAAATAGCTAGAGGCAAAATTATTCACCTAATACCAAGATTTGTTTATTGCCATGAAAAATAAATATACCTAATTCTTTTAAATCGAATATCTTTGAAAAATTTGATCTACATCTCTTTACCATTAGGTAGATGTTTTCGATAAATAAATTTGAAGAAAAGAAATGAAACGTCAAAAGGATGCACAATCTTGTATGGTGAATCAGTGGCGTCATTTGAGTGTAAAGTGTTAAAGGATTGGATTAATATGGCTGCCATGAATTAGGCGATCCCCTTCATTATGCCACCACCAGTTCTCTCACCACCCTTTTCTATCTTAAAAAATCCATCCACGACCTAGAAGGAATCTCGTGAATCAACGCTATAGGAAATAAGATGTCCAAGTTAAAAATTAGAAATTTTATGCGCTTCCAACAAGCCAAAGATGGAATGATCTCCTAATACACAAGTACTGAGTAAAATTCCGTCGCGTATCTCAACTAAGCTCTTCTCAAGGATATTTTAACTTGAATAGAATTCATCTACTCATACTTCCCAGGAAACACCTCCTTAATCATCAATAATCATCATAAAATTGTAAATAGTAAACTTTTCTGTGTTCCGTATGTAAAAGAGTTTTTTCTTAGTAAATATTTTCCTGTGTATCCTTTCAACCGTCATGGGATCCTAAAGATTCCTTCCTGGTGCGAAATATAGAAAGAGGGTACTTTTTTTATTTTTTAATAGAAATTATTGTATTCCATAAAGAGACTTGCAGTCAGATCAAAATTTCTGCATTTGGGGTTTTTCACTTCTTAATGACCTGCACCAAAAAACAATTGATTACGTCCCTTCATTGTTTGAATTTATTACTGATTTTACTAAGAGACCATTTTTTTGAAACACTCTCTTCTCAAGTTTTTAACATATGCAGTGAACTCCTTAGACAATAAGCCATTCCTAGTTTATGGTTTAATAGTACGGGATGGTAATTTTTACAAGCTACAGTCAGTACTGTTACTTCCATTTGTTTCATACAAGATGGAAAATCTTCTCCGCATTGGGTGTCAATGCAAAGAACTGTTTCGTATATTATTGAGAGCTTCCTCGAATGCCTGGTGTCCTCATTTACCCGACGTAAATCCATGCGATTTCAAATTGTGGGGATTGTTAAAAAACCATTTTTATGTTGGAGGTATTAGAACTTTACCTGAGTTGAAAGACATCATTACACGCCATATTACTGCAATTCCTCAATTACTTTTAAATGTTACCATGGAAAACAATAGATTGTACTTTCAACGCGTAATTGATATTAATGGAGCACACTCTGAGTTCATTCTATAAATTAATACATTTTAATGGTTCTGACGCATATTTTGTCCATCACTTTAATTATAACCAATTTGTATAACTTTTAACTTTTATTTTCCTTTTTTGCACTTAATACTGACCAATACTTCCAATAATTCGAAACCTACCCCCAAATGCATTTCTTTAAGACTACTATAGGCCTATTTATACCCTTTTTTCACAATTATATAAAAAAATACACGAACTAAAAAGAATTGAAAATTATTTAACGCAATTTTTATAGTGATAAAATTAGTTTTGTCATAATAGCAAATTTATTTTGATAAATTACCTTCAGTCATCTAATGCGATTTATTTCTTCTATTAATAATTTCCACTTTTCTTTCTTTAATTAATATGCTTTTTTTTCTTTTCTTAATGCACTAATGAAAGAGCTATCTGTACATTATATAGAGGAAACATATACAAGCTATCACCATTGTGTTATTTTAAAGTATTTTTAGTTCACATTCAAACAGAATTATTGAGAAGGTGTCTAAGCTAATTTATGTTTCACTATTTATCCTTACTAAAAGCTTTTATCATAAATTTATAATAGATTTTCATGTAAGTATTCTTATCCTGGAATATTTTATATAAACATTTCATAAGTGGAAATATTTAATAAGAATTTGAGACAATATATGATTGTACTATTTATTTTCATTATGTATTTCACGTCTTACTTTAAGCTCATCATAAATATTTTACTTTAATAATACATTAATAATTAAAATCTTAATGCGATAGCAATATTTATAGTTTCTTTCCTTGATATTATAAGGTTTATAGGTAGTTGTGCCGGATAAATTACTATTATTGCTTGATAATTCCGTATTAAATGGCAAATTTCCAAAACCATTTCCAAGAATAAGCGTTCGTTAGCTGTACCATTTATTAACAATATTTAAAATTGCATTTCTTCTAGATCAATAGGAAGTTCTACAAATAATTCCTTCATCATTTTTTCGATAAATTCCTTTATGATAGCGTAAACAATCTTTTATATTGAAAAAAAGTTATCAAAATCAATAAAATAGTGCAAAAAATAGACTGAGTAACTGAAGCAAAAGAAAAAAAAATAAGAAAATAATAACAAATTTTTACATTTAATATTAATATACATTAAGAAACGTTTTTAGATTTTAATAAATCATACTTCTTTCCCTCTACTGGAATTTAATCGATACATTCTCCAACGTAGCATGGTTAAATCAATGAACAAACATAAGACACCAGGGAAAAAAGACCAAATACCAACACTTTAATTTATAATGGATATTTTTCTTTTCTAAAAGAATCTTAAAGGTATGTAATCACATTAAATTTGAGAAAAGCTTATTTACCTCAAATATGATGTGTGTGTTTTTTTCATCAAAACTGATCGAAAATTTCAACCTTATTTGCTCTTTATATTTGGGAAAGGGTTCCATATTTTCAATTTCAGAAAAAAAAAATTCTTTTTCAAAATTTATCAAACACGATTATCTATCAAGCGATCCAGAAAAATATACTAAGACAGGAAAAAAGTTGTATTTGCTGCTTTCACAATTTTTATATTAAATGTGGATTACTGACTCCTTGAACGCAAATTGAATTTTTTTTATTCTTTTAAATCTTTATCAATATTTGCTTAAATTACGTATGTTGAAAGAAAAGAAGTCTATAGCGTAATACAGAGACATTACCTGAACAGATTTCTTTTTAATTTAACCAATTAAATGTTTGTTTTATATACATTAAAATTTTAATTAAATATGAATAATAATGATTGATTTTATTTTATTTTTTAATGCAAAATGTTTTTATATAATTAAAAAAAATTCAGTTTTTTAAAGTAAATATACTTGCATAGGAAATAAATTTAATGTATTATAATTTTGCTAAAATGTGGGATAATAAATTCTAAATAAACTATTTAAAACAGCAATGCTCTACTACAATTCTAAAGAAATAGCATCAGAATATATTTGATAATTAACCATGCATTGAATTCGTTGAAGTAGAAACAAAGCTACAACATAAAAGTCCCCTTTTTTTAAATTGATTATCTTCATGCTCCCTGAAACATTTTAATCCTAAATTTTATTTCTGGCAGCTGAAATGCTGCTCAAATTGTCTGTAATAGGGATCTGTAAGTGAATTACATAAAAGAAAAATACTTCTGTGCAACAAATTTACAGTAGGATAACAGCACAGACATGTGCAGCGTTACAGATAAGATAATAGCATGCAGAAAGTAGCATTGAAAATAACGCCAGTGAACTTAAAATAAATATTAAGAAGTTCTGGGGTATTTGTTTCCTTTAGCGTTTCCGTCTACTTAGTGCCTCTAATTTCTCATTATAATGGAAACACGTTTTGTTATGTTTGCTTGATCTAATCGTAAAGTTTCAAGAAAAACTTCACAATATTATTTAAATTGTGAAAATTTAAATATTATTGTGAAGTTATCTGCCAAAAAAATCAAATAAATACTATAACTCCTATTATTAAAATATTATGACTCGATATTAGCTTCAATATTTTAAAATATATTATTATTTACGATTTTATAGTTGTTTATTTTTTTTTCATTCTTAACCCCTTTTTTGAGAAAAATATGTTACTCGCTTTACACAAAACTGCTAAGACGACACCATAATCAAACCAATTAAGATTTTTTTTTTCAATTTTAAGGGGAAACTCAATGTATTTTCATAATCACTAATATTTTATGTTGATGTTTTTTTTTCTTGCTTGACAATTTTTATCGGTTATTCTTTTTTTCTATACTAAATAAGTTTTAGAAAAAGACATACTGTTTATCAAATTTTAAAATTCATAATCTGTTTTAATGATAAAATTGTAGCTGAAATGATGAAACGATTAGTTTCACTTTTCTGTCAACTTATGATGGAAAGTTTTTGAGTAATCATGTTTTTAAATATCCTCATCATTCCTCTGATATAATTTGACATAAAAATATATATAGTGAAAATTAAAGAAATGTCCAGCGTAATGAACGCAACGGAGTAATGTTTCTAAAGTAATTTGTGTTTATGTGTATCAAAATTTAAATTTCAAAATATTTTATTAAAAAATAATAAAAGTTAGTCACGATTTCAGATTAAAATTCCTCTAGGCCCGAACTAACAATCTGCGGATTTGTAGCTTAATATCATGACCGTTGGGCAAAACGTGGCAATTTAGTCCGAGAGTAGTTATCTGGCTTATAAAGCCTTCACTACATACTCTCCCATAAGGGAATCGGTGGTTAGATAAATACAATTGCGTAAAGCTTATGGTGAGTTGATGATGATGTTAACGGGTGTATTTAATGCGCCTCGTGACTTTTGTTGCCGATAGAGGGCACCAAAACAGTTGTACGAAGTCGCCGGGTCGCCATTGAAGTGGATTGCGAATTTCTAAATAAGTAATTCCATAATCAGAAGGTAAACACCACAACGTTTTATTCACCTTCTTCTACAGTTGACCACCCTGCCACCTGAATATTGCAGTATCGACAGGATCCGTTTCATTCTCCTCTCACTTCGTTCGCCTCGTTCCACCGGTTGCCAGATGAAAACTCTCGTAAAACGATTGCTCACTCACACTGGGGTTGCCAGATGCTACATCACTATTAATTTCTCATAATAAATTTTAACAAATTTCATTTTCGGATACCTAATAGATTACTAAATATGGCTAGTATATATTTATCTAAAATGATATATATTTGAACTAAGAAGTAATTATTTCGTTAGATATTAATATATGTAATAGAAGCACTAATTTTAATCAAGTTTTTGCGGCTAAATAATTAATTATTTCGATAGACATTAATATATATAATATAAGCACTATTTTTAATTACGGGTTTGCTGCTAAATATATAATTATTTATATAAATCTTAAAATACATACCGTATATAAACTTTTTCGAATTTTGCATTCTAAGGTGCCCTCATGATCTGACCTCAGTTCAAAATTGATCAATCCCAAAATAGCCCTTATCCTTTAAAATGTGACCTTAATATAATTAAAACTAAAGTAAAAGCTAAATATTCTGGATATGACATATGAATCATAAGTAGGTCAAAATATTATTTCAAGATTTGACTTATAACAACAATTTATGAAAAGCTATTTCTCTTATGTATTAATTAACTAAATTCTAATGTGAATTAACTATCTCAATTTTTCATAACAAAAGAAGTTATTTAAATTATTGGCTATTCATAAGTGTCTAATCCACTGAATAGTGAATTAAATCAATAACACATGAATTATTAGTAGAGTTCGGGGGAACTGATATTTTAATTTAAATATAGCTATAATAAATAGAGTTAATAACTCAAATATGACGGGTAAATGCAAAGATGCTAATTGAAGCCGACAAATTAATAATCAACTAACATCTAAGCGAAAGTGGCTTTACTGAAATTAATCATTTTTGAATGGTGCTCTTAAATTTGGTGGAAAAGTGAAAAGCTATTTCAGAATATGTACATAGAAATATTTTAAATCATTTTAAAATTATAAATTACATTTGGAAGATTCTTTAATGAAAGAGAAAAATTTATTGACGAACTGGGTCTTGAAAAGAAAAATTCTCAATTGCATAAATCATATATTTTTCTATTCTTTCGACTTCTTTCCAAAACATTATAAATTCTATAGGTATCTAATTAGATGCAAATATACAATTGTGAAACATTATTTTTTCTCTATTAAAAGAATTTTCGCCTCAATGCCTAAGGTTTCCCATACAAGGTTGAAAGTATTTTCCAGCTAATTTCTACCAAGGAAGTCTATTTTTCTACTTCTTTGAAATGAAACTACATTTTTAATGCATTGCCATGAACATATGTATGAATATAGCATAAAATTAAATCACAATACTCATAATAATAATTTTAATGTACAGAATTTACTTTTAAATATTTTAATAAATTATTTAACAAACAAGTAGTTTTTTTTTTTTACAAAAAAGCTTTTTTAGACCAGCCTTATGAATATTTGATAGATGCTCTATTTATTCTGGGAGCTTTAAAAAAATGCTTATTTGCATAACTAATTATTACCGTCAGCGACCTTTGAAAATTCTATAGATTATTTATATAAGGTTAATTTTATTGAAATTGAAATATTTTGAATTGAACTCGCATATTATTAAACATTTTCACTATTTAACTATTAAGTAATTATTTTGATCTTAAAAATCATAATGCTCTATATATCTTCATTATAGATATTTTTGTAGATTCTTTCTTGCATCTGCAACCATTTAAATCCTCTAAAATAATCAAATAATATTAAATTATTGCTAACTACATAAGCTAATATATAATTTTAAGCATTATCTTTTATTACTTTAATAATTATATATTCTTTGTATGTAATTATTTTAAATGGATCAACTGAAATATCAAAATATTATGTGTTTGAAATTCGATTATAATAAAATATAAATTAATATTTTCATGTATATTAATTATTAGTGATTAGAATTTACCAAGAATTACCAATGGTTTTTAGAAGAATATTTTGAAGAATAAAGGCTCTAAAAATTGACTGAATTCTAGAAATTTTGAAATACTTAAAGTAAAAAAAAAGATTAACAGAGGACATCTGCTTGATAATGACTGTCACAACAGTTTGTAATATGATAGTTTCTCCAAAGTATATACTACAGTATATGGTATGCAATTTTTTCTGAAATAACTCTTACAGTATTTAGTGTGTAGTTTATTCCGAAGTCATTTTTTTAGTATTTAGTATGTTCTTTCTTCTAAATGCAATATTCACTACACATAATGTATTGTTTTTCAAGTAAATGCTAAAATATATAGCACTTTCTACGAAAATCTAAATGAAATTCTAATTTTCTTAAAAGTAATCGTTATTTTTATGACAGCACAATATAATAAATGATCCACACAAGATGAGCGGTGAAAAACGATGCTTAGATTCAATTCTTGCAACTTAAGTCTAGGTTCTAGAAAAATTAGTTCGTCGCTTCAGAAGGTTCATATATCACCATCTGTTCAGGTTCATATATTGGGGATAAGTCTTTTCAGAATGTTCATATATCACCATCTGTTCATGTTCATATATCGGGAATAAGTATTTGGGTTACATGTATAATTAAAAAAGCACTAATTGCAAATCCTTATATAATTGTTCGATGAAAACGATAATGATGTAAATTGCCGAAAGTATCATTCCTTTAAAATTATCACTTTATTAATGATGCTTCAATTATTGATAATTTAAATAGAGAATTAAAAAAATTGATCCTTTTATTGTTAAGTAAGAAATTTTTTCCCTTAAAAATGATGTTATACTTTTTAAGGAATTTGTATATATAAATATTAAAATGGTATATCAAAAAATATTCATAATCAATTATATATATTTTTTGAAAAAATATTAAAAGGTCATTTAATTTTCCCAGAAACAATTCACAGTTGATTTCTGATGTAGTAATTGTAAATTGATTAAAGGAGTTAAAAAAATTAGAATAAAAGTTTTAGAAGAGGAAATAATGAAAAATGGTTATAATTATTTTTAAGTTTCTTTTATAAATGTTAGGTGAAATTAAATATAATTAAACTGTATATATATGCTCAGATTTTACTACACCATGAAGATTGTAGAATTTAATATCTTTCGTTAACATATTATATTAATTATTAATAAGAAGAAAATAAATTTATTTTACCCAATAATAATTATTATAGTTAATCAGCAATTTAATGTAACATTGCGGTCGATTTTATTTTCAATACGATGATTCTAGTTAATCTTGAATACAGCTTAGCTGGATTTTATTATTTAAATCACTATCTTGCATAATTTCGATCCTAGCTTAGTTTATAATGAGGCTAATAATATGCAATCTGTTCATACTTGCAGAATTCTAGACGACAAAATCCTCTGAAGATTATCATCTTCTCAGCGATCGTTTGTAATATGCTAATAATATAGACGTCCTCATCAATTTAGATGAAGGTAAATGTTTCTTTAATAAATTGTTAGATATAATGGTACCAAAACAACTATAACTTGTTAATGCCAGCAATACTCAAATGCCGTAGGAAAATTTCTTTCATAGGTCTTCGCATTTCTTGTTTTATTATTATTCAACAAGAGAAACAAAAAAAAACATATAAAACTTTTCTAGGGTGGTATATTCCTTTAATGATTTTAATTGAAATCCCTTAACAAAATAGGTATAGCATGCATTTTGTCATGTTTTTAAAAATAAGGTTGCGTTTAAGCAAATATTATTTAAATTAATGAAATTTTTGAAATTTTTTATAAAAATACAAAGTTCCCAAATGTTTTCTTACTAAAATTATTTATAAATAAATAATTCTAGTAGAAAATAATACAATAGTTTTTTTACGAATATATATAAAAATGCATTCGTAAAAAATACATTTTCTTATTGCATTCCTAATTTTAATTCCTTGATTATAATGTTCTATTATTATTAAAATATTTAAAAAATAACCTTTGATAAATAATTGTTTGTTATGGACTGACTGTTCAATATAAAAAATAATTTTTTTAAAATAGTATGTTCAAAAATAAACATTTTTGAGATAATCAAAAACTGTATATAAATATATTATTAATTCAAATGATTAAAAATACTTTTATGATAAAAGGATATTTTTTAGATGTTTGCCTTTCATTTGAAAATAATTTCACAAAATCTACATTTGAAAGAAAAATTACTTATGAATTCTTAATTTTTATTCTATAATCTAATTATTTTATTTTATTTCTAGAAAAAAATTATTTGAATGAATTATATGCAATTTTCAATGCTACATCTATAATAAGAATATGTAATTTCGTTAGATAAAAAAAATACAATCTTTTTTTTTTTGTAAATTGAACTTTTTTATGTTTATTATAAATGCGATTAATTTATAAATCTTTTTAAACTACAAAATCGGATAAAATATTTAATATTATGAATCCTGAAAAAATACTGCTTAAGAAGTCCTCCAAAATACTTCAAAATACTTTTATGGAGTAATATTCAAAGCATTTATATGTTTATAAATATTGTCAGTTGGTTTAAAAAGAAATTCTAAATAATGCTGGTATAAGATAGCAATAATAATAAAAAGATTAAAAGGAAATCTGCTATGTATATTTCAATGCATAATTTATTTCTTAAACTATTTTTATAGAAATATTTAATGTCTGGAGAAGGTCATTTAATGAAAAATATATGTTTACTCATAAAAAATATATTTACTTGATTAAGACATTTAGAAACTTTCAAACAAGTCGATATAATTGAGGAGAAAAACATCCTTATCTCATAGAACCAGTATCTAGTTATCAATTAAATAGAATAATGCTTAAATATAATTGTGGTAAAATTTCCACTGTGCATTAAAAAAGTCAAAATTTAGTTATCATTTGAATAGAATAATACTTAGATATAAATGTGGCAGAAAATAAACTACCACGCCTGAATTAATCAATATTTAGTTATCAATGGAATAGAATAATATTTATACATAATTGTGTAAAAAATAAATCTCTATACCTGAAGTAGTCAATATTTAATTATCAATTGAAGAACCAACGAGTAGTTATCAGTTGAATAGAATAATATCCATATATAACTTCTGTAGAAAATAAACCCCCATACTTGAAAAAGTAAAAATTTAGTTATGAATTTAAATGATGCATTTTACCTAAAATTTGATAAAATATGAGTATCATCATTGGTAGGAATTTAAAGAAGAAAACTTATTTAAAAATTTTCAATCCTTATAATTTCTAAAGTTATAAATGGAAAAATATAGAAAAAAATATAGATTATTTCATTATATTTACACTAGACCAATGAAACTGTACTTTAAACACTTTTAACGCAATTAATTTTTGTATTATATTTCTTTAACTTATTATTTTAAGTATTTTGAAAAATAATGAATGCAATTTCTAATTTTAAGAAGTATTTATTATTTGAATTAAGCATTATGAAGGAAAAAGGATATTGAAAATAACAGTGATTTTGTTTTCATTTTAGTTTTTGAACGACCCCCCCCCCGGGAGATCAATGTTAAATACAAAGCCTAGCGAACTCCGGAGCACCCTTCATGCGTTTCAATATCATTTTGACAGGAGCTTCTCATTGAATCTTCCGGAAAAAAGACTGCACCGTGCTTGTGCTTGTCGTGCTTCACTTGGCTTCATGCGCCTTATTTTAATGCATTACAATAAATATGTTTAGTATTCAAAGTTTGAGGAACCCGTGCTGGAATTTCCGATGGCAGATACGCATAACTTATAGAAAGTTTGGGACTCCGTTAAGCGAAAAAAGTACTTTTTCGGGGATTTATAAAAAAAGGCGCACATTGTGCTGTATGACGGCAAAAAAAAGAGAAAAAAAAGTATCGGTAATGCCTAAAACTCCTTGTTTTTTCGGCGAAGTCGCAACCTTTTAAAGTTCACATTTCCATGTTTAAAATTGTTTAAGCACAAAAGAAATATACATTTTTCTTTAAGTTTTTTTTCTTTGTACCCATTTTCTTGGAGAATAATGCTTTTGGCTTATTCCCAAAAATAACCCTGAAAATCATTTCAAAGACGAATCTTTCCCTTCATTTTATTTCTTCTTTCTAATAGAAAGCTATTTTTCTCGAGACTTTCACTCCATTTGGGAACTGTTGCCAAAGGAGAAAATAATAGTCTTATGATCTTCTACTTATTATGCATTGAATAGCGATTACAGCTTGCGACATGTTTTTAATTTGATTATAAAAATTATATTATTCTAAACAGCAGCATTAAAATGCTAAAAGATGGAAATCTAATACATGTTAGCTTTTTTGAAAAAAGGACTCGTATGATGTACTGTAAGTTAATGGCTTTATAATTATTTAAGTTATCGAATATATAACCGGTTTTATCATATTTAGTTGTTTAATTCTTATGAATTTCCAAAAGGAACAATATTTTCATTAATTTTTGAGAATTGGAAAATATTTTGTTACTGAACAAATATTATTAAATTTTTGTTTTTAATTATGAGTATTAATTTTTAAATTATAAAAAAACTGTTCAAGAGTATACCGAAAATGTGTCCGCATTATCAAGATATAATATGAGTCTTGAAACATGGAAATGAAATCAAAACTATTGAACAATGAACAGCTATTTATTAAACCATATTTATAAACATATGTATCAAATCTATAACAGGTGGATAAAAAGTGATTTTGTTATTCTTTATATTAATGTTAACGTAATTTATTATGTTAATTTGATAAAGAATGATTTTATTATTCGTTATATTAATGATCCATTTAGGAGAAATCCGAAAGTATTTAATTCTAGAATTCTGAACTATTGTCGAACAGCCAATACATAGTCGTGGAAGCTCCTCGTGTTCTGGGGGTCCCGGTTGGAGCATAGTGGTTCTTCTGTGTACTATATGTGAGATGTCTTATTGAGCCCCCCCCCCCCGTAAAAAGGGACTGTTCAGGTGAATGTGATGAGTGTGTAGCTAAGTCGTACTCTTGGCCCTAGTTTTGCGCTACTTGAAACAAGAGGCTCTCCTTTCGGCTTAAAATCTGTTGATATATCAGAGGGTCTTGTCCATGGCAAGTGCCATAAATAACAACAAGGTCGAGTAAACAAGCAAAATTTGAAAGTAAGTAAATTTTAGAATATTTGCTCGCAAATAAAGATATAAATAAAATTTCTTCTTTCTAACTTGTTTGTTTCCAATTCTCCATAAAACGTAGATTTCACTAATTTTCTGTTACACTTTTTTTAAGCACATAAACTACTACAACTGCAAATGACGGTTAATTTTCAAGAAAAGTAGCTCAAACTTTTCTTTTCTTAAATTATTGAAAAATCCGTAGCAAAGTTATTTTGTACAAAATTTATTGTAGAAAAATATTAAATTTTTTTACTGAATTAAAGATTGAACCTAATTTTCTTGATTACTATAAAGCTTTCAAACTATATTTATTAAAATATCTCAAATTATTGGCTAAATACCATTAAATGTTTACTTCAAATTGTATATGTTTATCTTAAACTTATTTTAAAAAAGAGTTTACATAAAATTTGTTCGATTTCAAAAATAAAACATATATCTGAAACTTGCATTTAATGAAATATAAACTATTGACCAGTAAACATTTCTTTTTCAATAAGATTTAAAATCCTGAAATCAAATCCGCCATATAGTGTGAACCATTTTACTATTCATTATTGTAATATTCCAGCTAAGAAAAATCCGAAAAAATTTGGCTAGCCAATGCAAAAACCGAGTCTATAGCTTAAAATTAAAAAATAAATTTTAAGTAAATTTCTATATGTTTGCTCTTGAACGGAGGGAAATAAAATTGCTTATTTTCAACTAATCACCAATTTTCTTTAAAACTAATTTTCTTTTACATTTTTTTTAAAACAAGATAACTGAAAATTCAAACTAATTACAGACGAAAAGAAAGTTTTTATTTATTTATTTTTAGTTATTACAAAATTTGTGAAAAAAATATTTTTAGGCAACATTTTATGTGTATCAATATACATAAAAAATATTTTTCCAATGAAATAAACAATGAAGATTATTATTATTATTATTATTTTGTATTTCAACAAAATTATATTTTAGAAATTCGAAAAAATTTCATTGGATGACATTGCTAATTTCATTTGAA
Source organism: Argiope argentata (assembly GCA_026289955.1). Classification (NCBI taxonomy): domain Eukaryota; kingdom Metazoa; phylum Arthropoda; class Arachnida; order Araneae; family Araneidae; genus Argiope; species Argiope argentata. The sequence goes on from JAOUZG010006535.1 coordinate 2,229,625, forward strand.
AGTTCGACGTTAATATTGAAAAATGCTTAGAATTTTAGTTATCTTCTTAGTATTTCTTAATATATTCTGCAGTATTAGAAAAAGTGAAAGAATTATTATTCAATTAAATAAAATATATTTCACATTCATCATGATGAATACATAACAAAATTTTAATTAAAATTGTGATTAAGATTTGTAAAATTTTTTGAGCAAAACACTTATATCATATATATAGCTTAACCCATTCAGTGTAAAGAAAGCTGGCATGCTCAATTTGTAGGAATAACATGATGGTAACCAGCGCTTCCAGTGCTTTAACATTGTATTATCTAACTAGTTGGATGAGAAGACAGACGAAAAAGAAATAGAAAAAGGAAAGAAAGCTGTGACAAACTATCAGAAGGATGTCCGTAGAGAATTCCATCAAGTCATACCCTGGGCAACTATATTAAATGTTTTAGTAAATATATGATTAAATGAACGGAACAAGAAAACCTAACAAAAAAAACGTTGACAACAGATATCTAACAGAGAACCTTTAATATTTACAGACAAAAACTCTCTCCACTTTGAGGCCAATAGATGTAGATAAAAGGAAAAAAAATTACGAATGAAAGAAAAAAGTAGAAAGAAAAAAAAACTGCAAAAACATTGAAACATATATAAATGTATAAATAAACATTGTATATAAAATCAGAAATCTGTAGTTTCTGTCTGAGTCTTGTGCTTTATAACATCCATTTTTGCATGGTTGTTGACCAACTAACCAGACAATATGGTTAGTTGCTTCTATGAAATATTACAGTTACGAGGGAATAATTTAAATCGGTTCAATTTATAGACATAACTTTATTCATATTTAGCCAAATAAAACATATTTGCAATAATTTTAAGACTTTTTTGATCACAATTTCCATCTATGAACACATTTCTTTAATAGTTATGTTTATCTACACTTTAATATAAATATATAACTAAAATAATAATATTAATTACTCAGACAATATAATAATATTAATGCCTCGAATATAGAGCACATAGAAATATATAAACAAATATTTATAAGTATAAAATAAGAATAAAATTATGTGAATGGGAAAAATTTGTCTCAAGACTATAATATTGTTAGTGGTATTAGAAATTTTCTAACCATTAAATATTTGAAGTAATAATAATAATTTTTCAATAAATAAAAGGTATATTTGCTACAAGTCCAAGATTTTTATAACTAAATCTCACTCTATTCAAATCTTTCTTTAATAGTTATGATTAATTGCAAAATTAATAAAAAAAGTAATTTTATTTTTATAAATATCTACAATTCAACAGAGAACTAAATTGCAGAACTGCTGATATTGCTACATACACTGAAGTGACAAAAGTCATGGGATGACTGTTAATATCGTGTCGGTCCTCCTTTTGCCCGGCGAAGTGCAACAACTCGACGTATCATGGAGTCCACAAGTCGTTGGAAGTCCTCTGCAGGAATATTTATCCATGTTGTATGTATAGACGTCCATAGTTGTGAAAGTGTGGATGGTAAAGGAGTTTGGACACGAACGGACCTTTCGATGATGTCCCATAAATGCTCGATGGGATTCATATCGGGCGATCTAGGTGGACAGATCATGCGCTGGAATTGTCCGGAATGTTCTTCAAACCAATCACGAACGGTTCGGGCCCAGTGACATGGCGCATTGTCATCCATAAAAATCCCATCGTTGTGTGGGTACGTGAAGTCCATGAATGGCTGCAAGTGATCTGCAAGCAGGTGAACATAACCATTTCCAGTTGCATCAGAGGACCCAGTCCATGCCATGTAAAAACAGCCCACACCATTATGCAGCCGCCACCAGCTTGAACAGTGACTTGCTGACAGTGTGGGTCCATAGCTTCGTGTTGTCTGCGCCCCACTCGAACTCTACCATCAGCACGTAACAACTGAAATCGTGACTCATCTGACCACGCTACGGTTTTCCACTGGTCTAGGGACCGGTCGATATGCTTACGACCCCAGGAGAGTCACTGCAGGTGATTTAGTGCCATCAGTAAAGGCACTCGAGTTGGTCTTCTGCTGCCATAGCCCAAGGAAGACAAATTTCACCGCAGAGTCCTATCGTACACGTCCCTCGTACGTCCCACATTGATTCCTGCAGTTATTTGACGAAGTGTTGCGTGCCTATTAACATTGACCATTCTACACAGACTTCGGTGGTCTCGGTCGTTAAGTGCAGGTGGTCGCCCACTGCGCTGTCCACGATCGGATGTGATGCTTGAAATTTCATACTCTCGGCACACTCTTGATACTGTGGATCTCGGAATGATGAATTCACTAACGATATCTGCAATGGAATGACCCATGCGTCTAGCTCCAACTAACATTCCACGTTCAAAGTCTGTTAATTCTCGTCATGCCACTATAAATCTCGAAAAACTTGTTCACATGAATAACTTGAACACAAATGCAAGATCCGGAAAACGAACTGCGCATTTATTTTTTTCGCTGCGATACTACTACCATCTGTATATTTGCATATTGTTATCCCATGACTTTTGTCACTTCAGTGTATAAAAAAACCAATAGCCAACACACACTAAATCCATTTAAATGTCGATTCATTTAAGTTATTATATAATAAAATATTATATAGAATTTTTAAATTTTAATCTTGACTTGAAAGACATTATAAAAATTTTAAAAAATAAAATAGCTGAATGAATATTTTTTTTCTAACGAATGTATTCAGTTTTTATCAAAATTCTTGTCAAACTAGTTTCATTAATAAACGCACTAACATTTTTTTTAAGTTAATACAATATTTCTCAAATGATGCGATATGAAAAATATGATAATTATTTGTGTCGAATCAAATTATTCAAACGGTAATTATTTTGACATAAATAAATTATAATGATGAAACACTCCTTTTAATATAGAGTGCAAATTAAGGAAATCAGAAAGCATCAATTTTTAAGCTCATTACCGATAGTTAAGTACAAGATAAATACCCCTTAAATGATCTCTTAATCCTTTAATTGCTTTAAACTCCTCTTTGTTAAGTATTACATACTTGCATAATAAATATTTGAAGCAAGATTGATAAGGCAGCTTATTTGCAGGCGTTCTATGAGAAAGAGAATATATCCTTAATAATAAAGATAATATTATCTATACATTTCCTGTGCAAATGAGAAAGAGTTCAAAAGAACATTATGTATCACAGGAGTATTAATATGTAGTGAACATGTATACTGCATTATGTAATAAATATACAATATTATGAGGATCAAAGGATATAAAATAATGTATTCAGATAATTCTTAATATGTAACTATATATTTTTTAAACTTTTTTAAAACAATATTGCTTAAATAATTATTTCTTGAGATGCTAAATATTAAGACATAATTTGAAGTATAATAAAAATGAATATTTCTGAGTTTATAAATCTAAAAATTCCATGAAACTAATAAGTTTTTTAAGATTCTGAGTATTATTTTTGAGTAATGGGTAATGGCAAAATTAAAATCTTATTTTCATTACTACAAAAATATTATAAATGTAAAAAGTTGAAATGCAATTTGTGAGTGAGAATTGGCGAATAAAAAATATTTTAAATACAAAATTACTAATGTTAACATATTTTAGGGGAAATGTATTTGGAAGTAACAATATTGTGTGTTCTTATTTTGTATGTGTGCTTGAAGCTTTCGATTAAATATATTACTGAACAATAGAAACGCAATAAACTTTATATATCAGGATGAAATCTTTTTCATAAAAATGAAAAGTTAAAGAAACAAAACTGTATTTTATGAAATTCATTAGAAGTTAATGATACACTAGATATTTAAAGATGCTTTTAAAGAAGTTAAAAATGTTTTTTGGCAATTAACAGCATGCAGGATGATTGATGACTTAGAGTTTAAATTTAGTGGAAAGTATGGATTACATCAGGAAATCGTTTTCTCATAGAAAATTAATCCGATAACGTTCTTTACACGTACAAAAATGACAGATGAAGCGAATACAAAGAAAGAGTAGAGTTAAGGGATAGCGAGTGTGACTTTTGTTCAAGAAAGTTGAAGTACAGACTCACAAAAAGGGCTCAGAATTACAATGTTTTTACGAACATTGCGTCGTTTCATTAAACGCCAAATATTTTCGAAAAAAAAGAAAAAAAAAAACTTGCATATTAAGGACATTGACTAAGGCGGGCATTATTCATGTAACGAGATCCATTTCTGGTTGGCGATCTCTTACATTTGGTCTTTCATGTCCCCCACTCAAAAAGAAATCCATGGTAGATAAATCAAGTGACCTAGGTATCCAAGTGGTCAGTTCATTTCTGCTGTTTCATCGAGCTCCGAATGCTATATGCAGGGAATCCTGCTCAACAATTGTGCTATGAGTTGGAGTGCCGTTGTATTAATATCACATATTTTGGTGGATATGTCCAAAAAAAGTTGGTAGCATTTTCTAGAGAAAAAATTTGTATTTTTAGCCGGTCAACAGGTGTGATAGTTGGTAAGGTTTCAGCAAGTAGTTACCATCGTTTGCCATGAATGTGGCCTCACATCCACGACAAAACGATATTACGGAGCGTCACTTCTCGCTCCAATCTCGATTTGCAACAAAAGGGTTGACCAAGCTGTACACTGGTTGGATATACATAGAGCCTTCCATATGCGCGTACGTACATTATTGGACATACTTTCCTATGCGAAGTATATTTTTTCGTTTAATTCCTGAGTTCCTGTAAAATATGAAGTCAAATTTTGAATCACCATGTATACTCCACGTTTCCTTGCATTTAGGTATATTTTGGATCATCATAGTTTATAATACTCGAATATTTTCTAACGAAGTGGCCATGCCTCTAATTTAAAGATTCCAAAGCCCTCTGCAGTTGTTCGATTTATATTTAAGTGTTACACAACAACCCATGCTTGATGACAAATTAAAACAGCATTTATAAAATTCAAGTTTATAATTTCTTCTCCCTTTGTAGATCCGATCGCTCGAACACAACTGCACCTAGCAGCTACGAAAGGATTTTTTTTTCTTCCATTTGGAATCGAAGAAGATAGGAAATATTAACTTTTTATTGCAAGAAAGGTAAAGCAAATACTCATGTCTTTCCTTTCGAAAATCTATTTGTGAGAGACTTATAATAGGTTCCCCTAATTTTAATTCTTACGTTAAATTTCACTTTTAATAAATTAATACATCTAAGTAGAACAGAAAGAAATAATTTTTAATAATAAATAATCAATCTTTTAAAATTAATGAGCATTTTTAAAGAAACCTCATTTATGAGATTTGCTTATTAGTAAATACCGTGTCACTCCACATACCTTAGAACTGATAAATGACAATAATGGTGATCTAAACAAACAAAATGAAAACTTCAATTGTATGAAATTAATTTCTTAAATATGAAAGAAAGTAATAAAATTTTGTAAGTTCATATAATTAGAAAGTTGAATCTGATATTTCTTAAAAACTTGATCGATTGTTTCACTTAATAATTATCATTTTAAAGTCTTGAATCATTTAAAAAGTGAAGTAAACCTGTTGTTCTTGGAAATACATTTTTTATTATCTTTACTCTTATTTTAATAATCTTAGCACTCAATTCTATTTATACTATATACTGTATACTGTACTGAATCCATATATAATGTATCCTATATACTGAAATAATCTTATAACATTGAGCCAAATAAAACGTTATTGTTATAAAAAATTAAACTGATATTACTATTAGACAGTTTTAAAATATCAGGAGGGGAATTCTTATTATCCTTGTATTTTTTTTAGTTGCAATCTTCTTGAAAATCATTCCAAGCTAAGTTTTAAAATTTTGAATTCATATTTATAAGAGGTTAAAATTCAATAGAAGTAGAAATTTTATAAATTTATTTTTTATTTCATTTTGTTTTTGAAAAAAATATATCAGCCAATTAATACAAAGAATTATTTTTCGAAATGTGTAGGAAGGAATGCCAATCATAAATAATGTGTATATATATTTTTCTTAATGTTTATTTTATTGAATAATGCATAAATAAAACCGCATAATAGACATTCATGTCTAGATAACATAAATACTTTTTTTTTCTTTTTCAGAAATGAAATTCTTACATGCTGCTGATTTATTTATGCTTTTATTCTTTTTAAATTCAAATTACTTTATTTAAAAAAAAAATGTTCCCTGAATTTGTATATTTACCATTACACAGAGAATGAATCTGGTTCAATTCAAAACAAGAAAAAAAAAGTTTTTCAATTTAAAAATGTTCTAACTGAGGGGAAAAAAAATATTTGGTTTCGAAAGACATTCATCACAGAATGACATTCAAGCTTAAAAGAGCTACCAAAAAGTTTCAGAGTTAGGATTTAAAAGGAATACGTCCACGCTTCTTTCAAATGAAATAAAATAATAAATCAAGCCTATCGTTACATTAGTATGATGTTATTTATTTCTGTGATAAATCAAATTTGGAGACAAAACTACTGTCTATATTATTAACCTATTTATTATTAAACCTGATAAATTTAAAGCCATCAAAAGTTCAAAACATTCTGTTAATATATATCTGGACAGGTTATGACACTCACAAAGAATCACATTAAAATAATTCTAATAAATTTTAAGAAAAATTATATGTTTATGTAAGGAAAATAACTTACACAAAGCGCATTATTGTTGCATTATTAATGAAAAATATTAATAGAAGAATGAAGTGTTTCAAATCTGATTTTGGAGTTTTTTGTTAGTATTTGAACCTTTTACAACACTGAGATTTTCAAGTAATTACGAATAGAATAGCCAAACTAAAATATTTTAGTCGTATATTGCATTAAAGTTATCTCGTCATAAATGTGGTGTTACAAGATTTTGTTTTATGGAAAATGAAATCAATTGTTTTATTTCAGTTTGATATTTCTTTAAATTAGAGGTTTTCACTTTTTTAATATGGAACGGAACGGAACGGAAAGGAAATAACATTCTGGATTTAAAAGGGTAGTTACAAATTGAATTACTCTAACCTGTTATAATTTTCTATCCAACTCTTTTGCAATAAATTTGTAGTGAACTTATAATTAACTATGAGAAATATTGCTAGATAAACATAAAATTACTTCTACAAAATTGACTGGTTCATTTTAAAACTTTCTTATCTAATTGAAGGTATAATTGCAAGTATTTTCCTACTCGCATACAAGAGCATGGTTTCAAGATATTCATTTAAAGGATGTAACAGAAATTTTGTACTTCTCAATGATGAAGAAAAACATTAAATGAATGAATTTTTCTGTTTAAGGTTTTTATTCAACATGGATTTTTAATAAGAGTGAAACCTCAGAAATTAAAGATGCACTAAGGCTCAAAAGTATAGCAAGTTTGAGAACTTTCAAGTTTTTCAAAGAAAAAGCAACTCAAAAATACATTCTATAACAAAAAAATCGACGCAACAAGAAGCAATCATCCGATTGCTTTGAAATTTCATAAGCATGCGTTTTTTAACCATATATGCAAATGCTTATATTTTGGTGTCTAATGAATGAATAGCTTGATATCCAGTGCATCGGAACAGCCGCATCCAGCTCATGTATATAAGGAGCCGTTCTTCAGCGGTTGTTAAAACTTTCGGTTTGATTCCAATTCAGATTACTTTTCAGCAACTTAAGAAAAATGCCTCGCCGAAGGATTAGTGCTCTTTATAAGCAACTGTCAGAGTTTGACAGAGGTCGTATCATTGGATTGAAAGAGGCTGGTTAGACAAATCGGAGTATCGCTCGTCATTTGAGTCGAAGCGATGCGGCTATTCGAAGATGCCGGCACGGATGGGTGGATGATGGCAGAGTTCAACATCAGGATGGTAGCGGTCGGCCAAGGGCCACAACAGATCATGAAGGCAGAGTGGTTGTCCGATCGGCTGTCACAGAACCTTCTTCATCTCTATCAACCATCAAACATTCAACCGAAACACAAGTGTCCACCATGACCATTCACAAATGGTTGAGGCAGTGAAATCTACACTCTCACCGACCGTTACGTCACATGACACTCACGCCTGCACATTGCCGAGCCAGATTTCAGTGGTGCATGGCCCTATCAGGTTGGGATGATAACAACTGGGCAGAATTCCCCCAGCGGGATCCTGCTTTCTCTATTGCACTCCACACCAGCCCTCAACAAGGCATTGTGTTCTGGGGTGCTATTTCCTTTAATAGTCGGACCCATTTGGTCGTCATTAGAGACACAGTTACTGCACGGTTGTGCATCAAGGACACCCTAAGACCTGTTCTAAAATTCCTTTTGCAGAACCCTAGGCAGGTTTTTCAGCAGAACAATGTCACACCATATACGGCACGTGTTGCTATGAACTGTCTGCAAGCTTGTCAAACACTTCCTTGGCCTTCCAGATCACAAGATCTCCCATCGAGTATGTCTGGTATATGATGAGAAGGCGATTGCATCTGCCACGGAATGTTGCTGACCTCATTCGATATTGGGAGCGAATTTGGCAGTAAATACCGCTGGAGACCATCCGAAAGTATAATCGGTCTATGAGAAGCATCGTGGTATCTTGTATCAAGGCTAGAGGTGAGTCAACACCTTATTCATCTTGTTATTTTAACTCTGAAATAAATTATTCAATTGTTCTGAGATTTTAATCATCTACTATTCTATACATTGTCTTCTTACAACCAATTTTCGTCTGAATCGGACAACTTCTTCTTGGTGTGTCTATTTTTTATAGAGTGTAATATTGTTTTTTTATTTAAAGTGAATCGTTCTAGTATAAATACAGTGTTGAAGTTTAAGATTATTGTGCCATCCGTTATGAATCAATTATAAGTAACAATCGGATCATACCGGTGGTTTACAATAACAGCTCCGACAACGAAGAATTTCATTTCGTTTATTGCTATGGGGAAGTTCGTTTTCTGTGCATTACTTTCCAATTTTGACTGTTCATTTCTTCTTAAAATGTTTGAATTAATTATTGAAGATCAACAGAATGTTATTTTAATGGATCAAGGAAACATGTAAAATTTTAGGATTTCTCAAAGGAGCCTCTGCTTTAAATCGACTATTTCATGCCTCATAAAAGGATTCTAAACAGAATTAACTGTAGATAAATAGCCTAGAAGTGGTCATCCAAGGTTATCTTCTCAGGGTGCTGATGCTACATTGACACGATTATGCCATAAAAATATATTTACACATTCTGCTACCAACGATATAGAATGTAATAACACCCCGTCTGTCATTGCCAGACCAAAGAACGGTTTTTAAGAGGATCTGTGAAGCTGTTAACAAGGCACAAGTGCCAATAAAAAAACTGTATTGATAAAATGAGGGCGAAACGATTAGTTTGGGCTAGGATGCACAAAAATTGGAGTATATTTGAATGATAGCAGGTTATATTTAGCGACAAAAGTCATTTTTTAATGTCTCTCAAACCTGGCCACATTTGTCTAAAAGCAAAGCAGAACATAAGGTCATATTGACTGGTTCATACATGAAAACACTCAATGGTGTAAGGTAGTCATATCTGTCAAATGGACAGCGTCATTTCGTTCAGAGAATCAAGAATGGTAACAAGTACGTTGATGTGAAGAAGTATCAATTGTTTCAAAGATCTAATTTCAAGTTCCCAAGGTAGAAATAAATATTTTCTGCAAGATCTAGAATACATGAAATAAGGTAGGAACTTAACAATTAATTTTAAATTTCATTTAAATCAGCTCTGATCTCTATATAGTGACATCCGTATATTAGGTTGAGGCTGAGTTTGCAAAACATGGTATTAATGTTCATGCATTGCCAGGAATGAACCCCAGTGAGGATTTATGGAGAATAATGAAAAAGAAAATAACAGAGAATCATTTCAAAACAAAATGAGGACTTTATAAAGGAATAATTAAAGACCGACATCATGAAATGCGGAAAGAAGTTCTGTGAAACCTTGTGGGACTCCATGCATAAAAGAGTGGCTGCTGTGATTGAAGCCAGAGGCGGCACAATCAAATATGAAATGCTTTTCAGTTAACGTGAACTGTTTTATTATAATTTATGATTTTAAAAAATCTTGATTTTTTCTCTTTACTTCATTTTATTGAGGAAACTAAATGGATTCCGATTATGATAAACAACACATTTTCATTGCATTTTATACTTTTTGAAATTAAATAAATTGTTTTTTAAATAACTTTAATTTTATCTTTCATTTAGACTAATTGAAAATGCTGATATTAAAATCACACTTTAAAAGAAAAAAATTACTTTGGGGGGGGACTTATTCCTAGAAAAGAAAGAAAGAAAGAAAAAAACGTGAAACTTATCAAACTTATAAAACTTTTGACCAGTATTGTAAATTGAATAGATTTTATTATATGAAAACAAGCGTAAATAAAAATACACATTGAAATCCTTTTCTTAATCTTTGTCATCATTTGTAGAAATATATTAGTTTTCTGTGAAAAAAATTATTTTAAATTATTAAATTATTCTTGTGAATGGAATAATAGAAAACGCTAATGTATAGAAAACAACCTTTTAATTTTTTTTTCACAGCACATGTCCCTTTCCTTAAATATATTTTGTTTTATAAATATTTTTTAAAATAAAAAAATAACAAACTTTTTATTGGAATATAGTTTATTAGTCAAATAATTTTTCTGTTATCAAATTGAATAAATCATAGGATAGAAATAGCGCAGGTAGTGCCATCTATATTAGTGAAAAGTAAACATTCGCCGTGAATAAATTACTTTATTCATTACAATAGTTTTTTTTTAATTCAGCACTACTCTTTAACATTACAATAAAAAATTATAAACGAGCTATTAAACCCATTTGGATACATTTTCTTTCTTTGTTTGGGTAGTATTAATGCAATTTAAGTGAATAAAAGTATGGATTGAAACTTTCAAAAAATGAAGAAAGCATTCATGAGAAAAAATTATTTAGTTCTTATAAAATTTTCTTTTACTTCTGCAAAATTTCTTCCACTAGGAATTTAAAAAATACTCAACAGAAACAGTTTCAAATTCATTGAAAGAGATTTCAATGCGGTTTAAGCAAAAAAAAATGTTTTAGAAAAAAACTCCTAAAATTGGAGAAGACGAAAATTCACATTAAATAAAGATTTAATTTAAACAAAAAAAGAATGATAATACTTTTTATTAAATATTTAAAATTAGAAATGCAGAAGTTTAAGAATCTTCAAGGAGCATTATATTACTTTGAAAAAGCTTTTGCACAAAATTGAAATATGAAATATTTTTCCATCTTTCCGATTAGTTAACCTAATGAATTTCCACTTCATGCAACGGCAATATAAATAAATATGAAACTATCATAGATAATCTTTATCACAATTAATTTTCAATACGATATTTTATTCAATATATCCAATAAGAACATCAACATTAATTACAATTTTATAATGAATGAAAAATGATTCAAAATATATCTATAATTATTTTAAAAATTAAATATTACTTCAAAACAGATGCATATTGTTTCTTTCTGACATTAAAAAAACTAATAACAGAAGAACTATCAGGTTTTATAAGTATTTAAGGCTAACTTTGAAAAATAAATATGATATTACTTCTCATATAGATGGCAGCACCAAATTTAGCTGATTTTACAGTTTGAATATGTTAGTTTGGTCTTAATATTTCCTAATAACTTAAAACATGTTAGGAAGTATTTTAATAATGGCACGAACTTCGAGGAATTTATTATATCATAGGTTTCCCCAATACTGAAAATAGAAATTAAGCATACAGTTATTAGTTTAAAATGTGTTCTTTCCAAATTTATTTTGAAAAGAAATCATTAGACACTATTAAATAACAAATCCAAATGTCACTTAATATTATGGAACAATTTAACATATAATTGCTTACGCAATATTATTTATATTGAACGCTATACAGAGTATATATATATATATATATATATATATATATATATATATATAAAAGAGGTTTTATATATATAAATAAACCCTCGGTCCAGGATAGCTGTTTTTCAACATTAGAGGCAGTGATTAAAGCCGCAAGATATTTTATATGGCTGGTCAAAAATGTATCACAGCATCTCTGTACACTGAACTAAAACAAGAAATCTTGATCGCATACTATGGTGAGCATTTCAGATAAACTATAAAAATTATATGGACAAGTAATTGCAGTTTCATTTGTATTGATCTATAATCATTCTAAGTTGAACTGTTTATATTTGCTTTTAATATCCTAATATGCGATAGAAAATAATATGCTTCTTGAACTTCAGATTTCATATAATTTAATTTCTGTGTAAATAGGACTTAG
>JAOUZG010006535.1:2246970-2272752 GCA_026289955.1 Argiope argentata
AAAATTTTCCTTTTTTAGTATGTTTTTTAGAATATAATATAAAATGACAATACGATGGGTTTAGTTTTCCTTAAATACTGTCTTTTAATATTGTTAGAACGTTTTATCTGTATGACAAATTTTATCTCACACTGTAATGATTTCTAGATTCTTTGCAATTGAAATATCGTATGCATTTTTTCTTTGTTCTTTCTCCAATTTGGACTGGCATAATAAAATTTTCTTTGCTTTAAAAAATCATATTCTCTGCCGATTTTGTAGGTTGATATTGTAGCTTTTTACACTTTTTATAGCTTTATATAGCTGCAAAGATATACTTATTTAATATTTTCAATATTAAATTTTGTTAAAATTTTTTTTTCTATTTACTTAATAATTATATTTCATCTGTCATTTTTTGGTCATGTTAAATGTTGTCTTAACATTAGACTCAAAATATTACAAATGAATTTTTAAAATCTATTTACTATTTATAGAAAATTGAAATAATAGTGGATAAATAATTGTGTACCTAAAAGTCATTCGCTCGAGATTTTCTGAAAAAACTAGAATGTTAAAAATAGATAATTCAGAAAATGTCGCTTTTAAGTCACTGCAATGCTACTGAGATGGCTTCCTTTAAGATAATACATTAATAGAAATTGCATAAATCTGTAAAATAATAATAAAACTGAAGCTTGAAATTAAAGACTGCAAAAACAAATATAATTTTAAAATAAGAATATTTGAATATCGAATATACCTCAGAATAATTTTTAATAGATTTTTATTTTTAATTGGTATTTAAATCATTAAAAAAATTATGAGAATCTTTGAAAACTTTCCTTCAAAATTACCATAACCACTGCAGTAAAAATACGTTTTTTTATATCAAATAAAAATTCAAAATGACATTTAAATACGTCAAACTTTCATCTAACTTATATATTTTTATAATTTATATATTTTTTATTTAGTAAAACTATTTTAAAAAATGATGTAATACATTTCATTTTATTGTTGAAGAGATATTCAAATCCTTTTCAACGCTGTTTTCTCACAATCATATATTTTTAAAAGTAGAGATAAGGACATAAATCAATAAAATGCATAGTACAAAGAACAGGACAGTTTAAATATTCAAGAATAATATGAGTTACAATTGTATTAAAATAAAAAAAAGTATTTTGTTAGTGAAACCATTAATATATACTTAGAGGAAATCTTTATATGGACTGTGAAGAAATTATTAAACACAGTGGTCCAACAATCTCTAAGTACAAATTTTAACGCTCACAGATTTCATGGTGTTTCAAATAGGCATTGTATTTTGCAACTAAAAAAATAAATATTTTTAGAGAACCATTTTACAGGAGAAAGAATATATATTCGCTAGAAAATGGCATGCAAGAATTTGCAAAACAAACTTTAAAGCAGTGGCGCCATCTATGAAATAACTTATAAACTAAAGCGAAATATTCCTTTTTCAATGAATTTCAACCAGACTTTCATCATTTTCAGAACCCTTGAATAAAAAATAATTGTTCAAAGAATTTCACTTTCTAATACAAATAGTTTTATTTGCAGCATCTTTATTTTCTATACCAGAAATAATAAACATCGCATGTTTAATTATGTAAATAAAAGAATGTTGATGAAGAGCATCTAATAAAATGTTTTCAATTTTTTTTTTCATTTTTCTTAATAGGTGATACTACAAAAAGATTGAATTTGCAAATGCAATTGACTAAATATAACCTAAGTTTAAGTAGACTGAAAAATCAATTAAATCCATTAAATTTCAGAAATGTTGAACAATAATACAGGAATATTTAAGGTAATTATTTTAGTTACACGATAAAACAAAGAATTGTTTAGGCCCAAAACGTGTTTTAAAGCAATTAAAATTTCACCAAATTGATTAACAGAATGTTAAGTTCAAAACACTAATAAAAATTCATTATTTACTTGATATTGAAATTAAGTTTTAATTTTAAATACAAAAAGGAATAAAAATATTGTGTTAAGTAAATATTACAAAAAGTTTACAAATAGAATACACTATGCTGAATTCTAATTGGAAAAATAAGCTGAAACTTATTAATTTAATCACTAATGATAACAAAAAGCCAGAATGAAATATTACTAGCAAGAATGAAAATGTTCCGGCTTTCATTTCAAAAACATAAGAAACATCTTGCATAAGATGCAATAAAAATATTTATTGTTATTGATTAAAGAGAAAAGAAAAAAACTTTCTCCAGATATTGTTATAAAGAAAGAAATGTTTTTTTTAAATTTTAATGCAATATAATAATTGTCGAGTATTTTACTATCAGTATAATGTTTGCTGAATAATTCCGAAAACCATTACCGTAAAATTAAAAAAAAATGTATTTAATTTGTTGTTGATTAAAATTTGATAAAATCAATTTGTTACGAAGTTTTATATTTATTTCATATTAAATAAGTGCCAAAAATTTCAATTAAATAAGTACCACTTTTGAGTGCCAAAAAAGAGTCATTTTTAAATAATTTTTTGCCATGTCTTGTATATAATCCTTTTATTTAAAACAGATTTCTTTACATATCTAATTATTTTAAAAAATGCATTTATTAATGTATTTTTTTTAAATTACTACTGAGATTTTAAAGTGCAGCTCATTTTTTTTTATTTATGAAAAAAAAATAAATACATAATTTAAAGGTATCTAGCTTATATTTTCTTTAAATTTAATATAATTTGTCTAATGAAAAACTTATTACTTTATAAATAATTATCAATTAAATATTTTTTATATATTGGACCTTATATATACCTTTTATTTTAATATGATATTAATAGTGAATGGTGTCCTAGTGAATATTCATTTCATTTGCAAAATTATAATAAATTATTTTTTGCACATCATTAAGTGGGCTTCTTCCCAATACAAAATCATATATAATGAATTCTTATTAAAAACGTTTGTTTGCTAATAACTGAAGAATAAATTAAAATAAAAACATATTATTTGAAAATATTAGCAAGTAGTATTTATCATTTTTTTCCGGCCATACTACGGAAAAATAATTGATTGTGAAAAAAATCTATAAAGTGTACCTTTAAAATTGTAGTGTATCAATATTTTTTTTTAATCTTTGAATTACCATTGGCTAAATTTCAATTTTTAATAATGAGTATTCTTCAGTAGAATCACAATTTTTTTCCCTTAAAAAACTGTTGAAGCTAATTCTCTCAGTTTACTTCGATTTCCCTTAAACTTACCTGTTATCGATTCTCATAAGCTTTTAATACTAGTATTATGTGCGGATGATACCATCGGGTAGGAAATTGAAATAATACAAAGAGAAAAAGGATCAGTACCTTTTGCCAAATTAACTGCCAGAAGATAACAGTAGCGGGTCGGGAAATATCAATCACATTCTATAGCTAGCGGCAGCTATTTTGTTGCAAATGATTAATCTTGCACATTGGAAGAAGATAATAACAAGTTTATTAACATTAATATTGAATTTTAAACAGTTTTAATTCGTAACTGTCTATATTGCTTTAACAACATATATTTTGAGATTTTTTAAGTTTTTTTTAAAATAATCCATATCAAATATTTCATAAATGTTATTCGATATTTCTTATCACATATACTTGATATATTTTACACGATATTCCATGCACCATATACTACATATATTTTATACCATATTCCATATTATTTAATATGATATATCGTAAAACAGGGGGTTTTGTTATGAATTTGATGTTATTCACATAATTGGAGAGATAATTTTAGTGCAAAAAATATTAAGTCTGACTAATTGTTAATGTAAGAATAAGAAATAAAATTCAGAACATTTTTCTTAATTTCCTGATATTTAAAAAGATAAAATATTATCTAAATTCATGTAATAGGAATAGTTTTTCCTTATTTTTGTAGAGAAACTATTATTGATAATTAATACTAAATTACAATATGCACAAATAGTGGTAAGTCATTGAAATATTAGAAGATTAACATTAGATAAAACTCGTTTACGCCTAAAATGTTAACATTAATGGCTAATTTTGAACTTCGGTGAGTTATGCAGGGTTAAGCCAATAGAATGTGGAAACTGTTTCTTACTTTTCTATTTGTTCATTCACTTTTTGAAAAACCTTTTCGATAGCCAAAGTGCACGATGGGCGTATACAACTCAAAAAATAAAACATTTGAAAATTTCAAGACAATTCCTTTGTACATTTAGGTATCTATAATACATAGATCATTTTCACTTTATCTTCAAAAATGGGTTTTATTGAGTTTGCAGGTCCTTTTAAACATTTATTATTTTGAGTCCTTATATATAACGACCACATGAATTGATAGGCTTTAAATTATTCGATACAGTTTCCTTATTAAATATATTAATCTTTAAAATATTGATGTTAAAAAATGCCAAAGAAATTTAAATTCTATTAAATATTTGAAAATAAAAATGTCGTCACTACTAGATATTCGTGGTAGGAGGAATTTCTATAAATATAAAAATGGGGTAAAAATGAATTCTGGCAAACAGTTGTATTTGCATATTGTTATTTTTCAGAAACTGAAACACAATGAAATGTAATTAGGTGGCAAAATTTAAAGATATTACAGCAATCCTACGATTTTTTCAGCACAGTAGTATTTGAAGCAAGCACGAGTAGTTTTTCAATTTGTATTATTGATTAATTGTAATTTTTGCAACTATTTATTTTTAGTAAACATGTTTTATCAATGTATATATTTTTAATTTAAATTATTTTAGATAATGAATATAAGAGAACTATCATTCCTTTGCTGATTTAAAATGATGGAACAACTTCAAAAAATAGTACACAATAATTTGAATTGTTTATTTACATACAAATCCTTTGTTTGAAGGTGATGCCTTTTTTTAATTTAATATAGTGATATCAAACATAAATGTTAATGTTCATCACTTTCATCTCTGTATCTCTTCAGCTTTTCTGGAGGAATAAGCTCAAGAAATTCCTGAAATTTTCCATGATGAATGATCATATATTCTGTACATATCCTGTAATATGAAGAATAGGATTTAAAAATATCATGAACTTATTTTAATAAAAAATTAATTATACTTAAAAAATACACAATTTAATAAATATTATTTAATATTTTTAATATAAGTCATCACAAAATAGTTCAATGTTTATTCGGTTGTATATAATATATATATTTCATATTTTATATTATTATTCCTAAAAAATATTGTTTCAATAAGTCAACTAATTGTACATTTATTAATTTTAAATTCAGCGACATTACATAATATTTTTTTCTGAAATTATACATATACACCAACATAAAAGTCTTCAGACAAGTGAAAATAAGTGCAGTAAAAACAAACGTTTAATATCAAAACAGAAAATATTTCTTTAAAAAAATAATTACTACACTTAAAAATTATACTCCTATGCGGATTAACATATTAATACACCAGCCAACCTTTTAAATTGGGAATACTTTCTTGTCATTAAATTATTCGATAAAATATTTAACATTTAAGATCAGTAAAATTTTTAAATAATATTTACGCTTTAAATTTTTCGAGAATGGATTTAAAAAATTAAAGGACCGAGAAGATAAAAACTGACTAACCTTAAAATTGGTTTCTTAATGTTTGTCCTACCATTAATTAAATAACTAATGCAAGAATTCCTTTCGGCATTTTATGCAGTTTAAAAAAATTTAAATATTTTTTTTATTATTTCCTATAAAATACTACTATAATAATATGTTTTTATTAAGGTTAAATAGTTATATTCTATCAATAATTAAATATTTCAATAATTATCAAAAAAATTCTCAAATCATGTATTTTTTTTTCTTTTATTTACGTTATACTTACTAAAATTTCCTATAATTAAAAATAAATAATTCAATTAAATCTGTAATATTTTCAAAATTTAAATTTATATTATCAGTAGTTATTTATATTTATTAATACAATTCATGAAAAAAATGTATTTTAAAATAAGGGTTGATCGAACAAAAATATAAAATCGCTATATGAAAAAAAGAGGTTAACAAATGCTATTTTGTGCATCTTCCACACTATTATTTATATTTTTCTAACGGAATATATTTATATAATAATCTTTTTAAATTTGGTTTGAAAATTTTATAAAAATATAAATTGCCTAAATCTCACCATAGAACATTAAGAAAGAATAGACACAGCGTGTTCTGCCCACCTCTTGTTAGCTTCGTATTTACATTCTTCAAGTGATTTCCCTAATAAAAATGTGGAAAAAATATTTTACACATATTGAATAACATCATTATGAATAATATACTATTTTTTGCATAACTGTTGTTTAGAATTTTAAAATATTTTAAGCCAATTTTAAGCTTTGATTTGATTATTCTAGTGAATGGTGTTCTATATTTTTCTATTTATTTATTTATTTTGCTATTTCACCTTCAAAAATACATAAACGAAATCAAGATTCATTGTTTAAAAATCAGTTTATACCTTAAAATAAAATTTTTAAATTGAAATTAAACTTGCATACTTATATTCCTCAAGAAAAAAAACAAATCTAAAATTGAAGAAGCTTAAACAAAGCCTTAAATTTCTCTAAAGTTTTCTTTTCAATAAGTAATTCTCTAAACTTTTTCAAATTAAAAGTCATTATTATAAAAATGATATCACTTAATTAAGTCTAAACATTGTTCTGTAAAGCAGGATACTCCCGTATCAAATGCTTTGAAAATGTACTTATATATGAAATTATATAATTATATTATGTGAAACCTCAAAAATAATTTGAAAGAAGTGTTTTAATTCACTTTTTTAATATGATAAATTTTATTTTTACGAAGGAGACATTTTTCTACCGACTATGCACTTACTTTCTGCTATTTTAAAACTTTAAAAATTGGTCTTTTACATGCATTTTAATGAATTATATTTTAATAATTTTAAAATTTAATTATCATTCATTAAATTAATTTAATTTGATTGTTATTATTTGTAAATATAAAATAAAATGAATTTCCAGATCCAACTCTATCTCTAAAATGGATTATAAATAAAGATAACATTTGAAACTGACTTAAATAATAAAAATAATTTTTAGTAGGTTCAATAAGGAATTTTAATTAAAAATCTTGCTTACATATTCTGTCACATTCTGTTTCAGATTCCCTTGATTCTTCTTTCACAATTCGCTCTTCTCGGGAATGTATTACACGGCCATCATCTGACTCGCCACTGGAAGGACTGCAAAATGAGAGATGTTTAGACTTTTGTATTAAATACATAATAAAAATAAAGTCATACGATAATAAAATGAATTCATCTCATTCTAAACCGTGTAATTTTATTAATTTCATTTCTTAAATTTATATGACATAAAAGTTATTTTAACAGGAGCTTGAAATGTAGACTTAAGAAGAAAAAAAACATATTTCAGCGAATCAAGATTTCTCTTTCAACTTCAGGTAGCTTCCTGGTATTATTAATGTTGAGATGATCTCGTATCTTGTATTTTAAAACCAAGCATTAACCCTATGGCTGCGTATTTCTTTAAATACTCTATTCAAATGCGATGTTTGCAAATTGGTTAAAATATCTTTCAAAGAAAATTACCTGAAACTACATGTTACATGATAATAATATAATGTAATAAAAGTCTGTAATCGCAAAAGTAAAATTCTAAACGGGCAAATATGCGGGTTAAAAAAGAAAATGCTTTAATTGATTGAACTCGTGGAAATAACAGGATACGCAGCTGTAAGGTTAATATATAAAAGTTAAATTTCTGGATATTTGTGTTTATGAAAATTCATTTAATTAAATAAGGGAACTTCTATAACTGACACATCCTATGAGGTTCTCGTATCGTTGGTACTAGTATCCATGATACGGACTTTCAGGCAAGTGAAGTTCGCTAAATTCCTTAATAAATAAATGCTGACAAAATATTACTGGAAATCCGATTTCAGAATCATTACTCAAGGCAATAGTCTATTATCCTATAACTCAACAGATACTGTTTAGTTAGATTTCTTCAGGTGCGTCTAATGCTATCACTGATTGGAAAGCCTCTATCACTGGTGTTATCACCATGATCTATCAAATTAATTGGTTAGAGTTGAATTAAAACCTTGATGCTATGTATTAATTGCGGTTTATTTTTATCCTCTTTTATAGCCTTATGAATATTCGTTAATATGGTATCTCTCAAATAATTTCAGTATTATTTTTTATACTTTAAAATCTTAAAAATCGAATTTTGAATTAGAAATTTCTTGAAAATTTATATTTTAAGAATTACTTTATTGTAGTGCTACAAATTTAATAAGAATTGTATTAATTTCTTCAATATTATTATTCAATTTAAAGTTATGATAAAAAATTGGAAACAAGTCATTGCATTGAAAATAAAAATAGCGTATTCACGTATTATCAAATAAGTGTTTAATCCATGTAAGAAATTATTTGTAAATAAGAAAAATTCAATTAAACACTCTTACTTCACTTTTGAAAAGAAGTTTACCAAATGTTGCTTTTGCATATTGTTATTTAAATCGTTTAAAACTTTAAAGATTCAATTTCCTTTTTAATAAATCATAGCTTTTAAATATAAGAAATGCCTAATGGAATACGAACCTTTCATCCAAACCTCGCCAAGATAGACTACTCTTTCTTTTCCTACTTGCTTCATAGCTGGACATCCGTTGGTGATTGCCCAACTCCGATCCTGGAAAATAGAAGCAAAAAATATTTTTTAAAGACACTGTTTAAGGTATGAAAATAAATAGATGCAAATAATTTTTAGCTTATGAGTGAAAATAAAATTGATTGATGATGTATAACATTCTCCTCACATTTTTTTTTTATTTTGTTAAAGGTAACAATCAACTTCTCTTTTGGTGAAAGACGATTAAATCATTAATAACATGAAATTTATAAATTTTCATCTTTCTAAAAATAGTATTGTCTTTAGAAATTTTTATTAAATAAACTTATGAAGTACTAGATCATCATGTGATTATTAATCTAGGAGAAAATTATCCGTAAGTTAATAAATGTATGAATTTTTTTTTACAAACCTTTAGCATATCCTGGAAAGTATAGAATTGGAGATTCGTAGTTTGCTTCGGATTTATCCATCTGTTGAAACAAACAATAACAAATATTTTAACCAAACTTATTCCAAATATACAAATACCTATATCAAATATGTTTAACACATGCATTAATGCCCGATTTATTAATAATTTTAATGATGGATAATTTGGAAAAATACTAAATAAAACAAATAATAAAGCAATAATATAATATAAAATAGTTTTGCTAATTATTGCAGTTTTATAATTAAATGTTCTACTTTTGAATTCAGTTTCGGAAGTTTGAATTTACAATCAATCATGCTGCCATCTAGCAGTAAAATTTGCAATTTCATTTAAAGTTATTTCCTCTTCAAGATTTATTATAGTATTGAATCCGTGTTGGCGAGCTAGCGCACGGCCAGTAAATTAATTTATTCTGTCATCTGGTGACATGATATCTGATCCTTTCCAAACTAATTTGAGGCGGGATTTATTATCATAATAAATTCTTATGATGAATAAGCTCAATGCCAATAAATTATTACATGCTGCCATCTAGTGGAATAATTTCTCATTAGTTTCCAACATTACTGATTTAGAATTTATGACCATATTTATGGAAAAAAGGTTATGATTAGAATAGTTAAAACAATATATATTTATAATTATTAAATATTCTATTGTGTTAGTTACAGATACATGAAATTAAATGGAATAAAAGTTAACGTCTCTGCCTTAAATACGTTAAGTGCCTTAATACGTCATATCTGCTTTAATATCTTATATCTGCCTTAAATTACGTTAGACGTTAACTTAATAAAAGTTAACGTCTCTGCTTGTTGTTAAAAAACAGCATTTGAAATTCTTAGTTTACTAGTTATTTGCAATATATAAGGTCTTAAAACTGAAACAAATTGTATTAACTTCAAATATGAAATAATTTAAAAAAGTCATAGCCTACTTTTCTGGGAGGGTACGGTATATCGTAGGTATAGCCACTCCTTGAACTACCAAATGTTCCCATATTTTGTTGATTCCCCATTCCTGGATGGACGCACGATTCCCTGTTGTATCCAGGCACTCTGCTGGCTGCATAAGGAGCAGGAAAATAGGCAGGTTCCTGTCCAGTTTCATAAGTCGAAGACAAAGGCATTGATTCTGGTTTAACAGGATCAGTGCTTTCCGCAACTAAGAATGAGGTTGTTATTGGAATTTCAATTAGAAAAAAAATTGATAGTTTAGTAGAATTATAAATATAAATATTGTAATATTTATTTCTAATACATTAACAGCATTTAGGCAACCAACATAAGTTCTTATTGAATTTTTGATCAGACAATTCCACTTACATAACATCGAATTCTTTTAAATTTTCCAGTCAATTTTTTACAAGATATATTTTTGATAATTTAAGTTGAAAACTATTTATATGGACTCCACCAAACTTTTAAACTGAAATATATGTCTTGATCTAGATTATATTAATCTTTTCGTCATATAATATCAATAAAATGAGAAAAAAAATTTTGAAATTTATTCAATGAAAATCAGTCAGTGATTAAAGTTCTTATTATGCATGGATTGTGTTTCTTTACGTATGTTGATGACAATTATTTAAAATATAATTTATTTTCTCCAAGTACTTAGATAAAAATTAGAATTTTTTTCAAGCGTAATAACGAGAAACAAAGTGGAGATTCATGAATGAATTGGTCCTTCAGTCATATCTAAGGATACATTTTCACCATTTACACGCAATGAAAAAGCTATCCCAAACGAATTTCCTTAAAAAATTTAATGTACTGTTTTTAAATGCACTTTTTGAATATTTTATCCGTATTAGCGTAGAAAAGCAGGAATATTACAATGATATCTTCTGCTATTCAGGATATTGGATAATAAACGTAGTAAAATTTTTATGGTAATAATATAACCAGTTTTTTTTATTTAATTCACATGTAATGCAATCTTAAAAATATTAAAAATTTATTGTGTTCCAAGATTATTAAATGAGCGTATCAATGACGAAACAGTTATTAATTATATTTCCTGGTCGTCCTTTTTAAATTTAATAGAGTTTTAATAATTAATGAAGTCGCCCATTACATATTCAAAAAAACAACAACCAGGAGATATTAGAAAAACAAGAAATTTTTCCTGTAAAACCATACTTTCTTCGAAAGGTATTAAATTAGTTCCTATTTGCATTGTTTTTATAATTGCGAATTCATTTTATATTTCAAAATTTATTATTACCTCATGTTTCTGAATTTATAGTTATTTCAAATTAAATAAAGTAAATAAGAATTTTCTTTATCTAATAGATTTAAAATGCAAATCAGCACTGAATTCTTGAAAATTCTAATCGCTGTTTAATTTTCACCAAAAATATATTTGATTGTTAATTTACAAGCAAATAGAAGCTGAATTTTCTGTGAATTCGCATACTTATGTTATAAAAAGTTGAATGAATGAGAATAATTTTTGATTGTAGAAATATTGAATAATTTTATTCCACGACAAAATATCCTTTATGTAACTTTTCTTACCATAATATAATTATTTTGAAATTTTATTCCAAGATAGAAAATTATGTATGTAATTTGTATTGACATAATATAATTATTTTCCAATTCATATGCTAAAGCAAATACACTTTTTTTTTGTATTCATGCATTCGGTGATAAACAATGAAATAACTTAATCACGCATATAGAAATTAATATTATTCTTTTAGAATTTTATTAAATAAAAAAAAAACTATTTAGAGCGATATATTGAAGGAGTTTCGAAACATGGTTTCAAAATCATCATATTAACTGTAGTGGAAATCGGAATAAAATTAATATGTTACATATGAAACTATATAACTTATATACAATTGCAAATAATTTAATTGCGTTTATATAAAAATAGCCTCATCAAAGTGGGATGAAAATTATTTTATAATGCGGTAATTGATTATTTATTTTATATAAAGTATTTTCCGAAGATGATAATTCTGGAATTTCCATGTGAAGATGTTAATTAAATTTCTCCAGAAAATGTTTGAGGAAACAATATGTATAGTAGCAGAATTTAACATAATCAGCCAAAAATAAATTGAAACTTCAATGAGTTTAGTAATAAATATAATTTTCTGAATTGCCGCATTAATATTAATTTCTGTATCGAGTATATAACAATAATGAGTATGACAAGAGTTACATATGCTGTGGATAATGAAATTAACGTTTATACAAACATTTTAAGTCTATTAGATAAAATAATATGAGAATTCTGTGTTAAATTATTTTAAAAGTTAGTAAAATTTTTCGTTTAGAAACATTTTGAAAATACAATAAAAGTGTTTTTGGATTATTACAAAATACCTATTATTAAAATATTTAAACATAGAATTATTCTAATATTTATATTTTGCATATTAAAATAATCAAAAGGTAATAATTAGGATACGTTACCATCAGAAGATAATGTTCTACGGACAGATGTCCTTCTCCTTGTTATAAGGCAGACTACACACAGGACTACAATCAGCACCACAGCTGAACTGACAACGGGGACGGTGATCAGCAAATGCCGGTAGAATGACCCTCCAATGTCACTTACTTCAGAAGGTCTGGGAGGATACTCTATGTCACAAAATCAAAGCAATTAATTACATAAATGAAAAGGAATAACCTAATAAATAATTAGGTTATTCCTTTTTAAATATGTTAAATAATATAGGTTATCTAATAAATAATTAGGTTAGAAGGTATGAAATAAGAAATAAATTGTTAAGCAATTTTTATGAAATAAATAAATAAATAATAATAATAAAGAAATAGAGAAATTTTTAATTCATAAATTATAATTTCAATTTCTGAATGATATCATTTTCTATGTGCTAGTAGATAAAAAAAACTTTCAATACAAAAGTTAAAATAATGGCGAAGTAAAAGAACACATTCTGAAAACAAAGGCTTGAATTTTATGAATGCGTTTACATCGATTTTTTGTACATAATTTTGATAAGTTTGGTTACCATATATTTGATAATTTTGGTTATAGATATTTTTGGGTTTTTTTTTGCATTATTTTCAAACTTAAAGATATAAAATGAAATTTCTCTCTCTCTCTCTCTCTCTCTTCATATATATATATATATATATATATATATATATATATATATATATATATGAAAATTTGCGTTATTTAAATTGACGAATTTGACGTCACTGGTTTAATTATAACTGACAGCCACAAAGCATTTTTAAAATTGAAAAATAAATATCTATTTGGTGAAGTAGCAATACTCAAAAACGTGAATTAATAAATATATCTTACTGAAAAAAAATTTTCAGAATTTCTTTGATGGCATTTTTTTTTTCTTTTTTAAAGTCTTTGTTATGAAATTAAGCTTTTTACTTTTTGCATCACATACAGCATATGAATGGCAATTAGTGTAAAATTCCATTCTTTTCATAAAGGTTAAATAATTTCACTGTATAAATTCTCTGAATAAAGGCTCCTGAAATTTTATTCTGTATTTAAAATGAATATAATCCTAAAACCTTCAATAATGAGCTCTAGAGAAAAAACCTGCAAAACAGCCAGAAACTATTTTTAAAAATTATTAATTGCTTGTTTTTAAAAGTCACTGAATCAAATCAGTCATTGTTGTTAAATAAAAAAATATAGAGTATAAGTTCTTTATGAAAATACGAAAGTATTTTAAAAGAGATGATTACTATTCCTTTTAAGATGTCAAATATATTCATAACATAATATATATTACCCAGAGCAAACAAAATTTCTATGTTTAAAGCTTAATATAGTTTTCCACAAAATTACTTTCATATTTTTAGTAGTAAATCATAAATATTATATCATTATTATTGTACTCCTCATTATCTAGATCACCTAAAATTTTGCGGGAAATTTAAACTGCTGTAACTTTGGGACAATATACTAAAGAAAGAAAATATTAAGATAGTTTTAATATTTTATGGGGATTTTATAATTTAATTTAAATTATTTTTAAAAGAAAAATCCGTATTAATTCCAGTGTCTCATCCAGTGAGTTTTAAAATAAATGAAAGTATAATGAATTCTTTGGTATGACAAAGCAAATCTACATTGCTATAAGAGAGAGTATTAAGTCTAGGATATGAAAATGATTATCAACTTAGGAATATAATGAACGCTTTAAGATTATAAACTATATTAGAATATATGAAAAGGTAGAAAATTAATTTCATATCAACGTGGAGAAAGAGCATAGAAAAAAAAATCTTTCATAAGCACCGGGTAAATAGAGGATGTATTTCTTTATTGATTCTCATAAAATCATTGATCAGAATAATGAAAAACGACAAAAAAAAAAACGAATTATTATATCCAAATACATTTTAATTCCGATAACTATATAGCTAAACCACGTAGATTTTTTTAAACGTATACAAATAATAATAATAATAATACCTCCACTAGTTGTCATCGTTGCAAAAACATATTCTGCATCCGTTGACCCAGCATCGTTTCTTGCTGTCATGAGCAGAGAATACCACGTACCGGGAATGAGATCCATGACAGTGATATTTTGTTGCTCTGGTATGATATTATTGCTGACCAATGTCCAGTCTTGCTGACCATTAGCTTTATATTGTATAACAAAGAACCGTATGGGACACCCTCCGTTGTGCCAGCTGTTCAAATTGATGAGAAGCGTTGTGTAGTTCAGGCTTAAAAGGAATCGTTTGTCTGGAGCAATAGGAGCTGCAAAAAGAATAAAAGCCAGTTAATGGATCTATTGAACACAAAATCTAACAAATTTACAAAAAAATATTTTATGGATTTATCAAAATTAATAAAACATAAATTTAGAAATCTTTTTTTTTATTTTACTTTAAAAAAAAAGCATGAGATGTACGTTTTCTTTTTACTTTAAATGTTTAAATTATTAAAAATACATAGTTTATATATAAAAACCCATAGGAGATATTCATTGTTTATATATTAGAAAAATAATTATTATCATTGTTCATATTAAATACTTCTTGTTGTGTACAGCCGACCACCCCGCCACCATTGAATGTAGCAGTATCGACAGGATTTGTTGTAGTCGACTGTGGTCTTTAGCGATGTCCTTACATTGACCAAATTTGTCAAATTGATAATCTCTTCGAGGTAACTGGCCCCAAATTGGTCAATTACTGACCTCCTGCTTCTCTACAAACATTTAAATAGTTGGCGGAAAATTGACAATTTTTGACATCATGTCCATAGTAAATACTGAGAATGTAATGAATATTTTTTATTGTTATCAAATGATATTTAAAAAATTCATCCATATGATCTTAAATAGCAAATAAATGTAAACTTGATTATATTGAATAAATCATGTTATTAGCTTGATCCTAATTTTCAAAGAAATTTGAGTTTCAGACTTACCGATAAATTCTCAAGAAATATATTTTAAATTGAAGTTTCAGAAATTATTACTTTGTCTACATTAAATTTTCTTCATGAATATATTGTAAAAATTCGAAATAACATGCGCATTTTTATTTTAAAGTAAACTCAATTATTTTATAGAAAAACGTTCCAATTTTTTTAATCATAAAGATTTACCGATATATTTTTTGGAAAGGTACTAAAAATAATAGGAAACGATACTAATTTTTATATTATCGTATAAATTATAAATAATTTTTTAACCTAAAATTTAGTTTTTTTAAAAATTCAGTTTTAAAATTCAGGAGTAATCACATGAAGCGTACCTTTCACGTATACATATTTAGTAGATTTTGTAAGAAATTTATAATTTTCTTCGAAATAAGGAAAAGTTATTAATAACAAGTAGACTTTTGAAAGCTTACAAAATTCCAACGGTAGATGAAATTATGATAATACATAATAGTACTTGGTGTCAAACCCATTGGCATTAATAGCAGCTTCTCGCCTACGAGATGTCAAGAAGAATTTCAATGAAGGCATAAACATTTTTCTATCTTCCTTCATGTTGAGAGGAATTCTAGTTAACACTCTTTGCATTTTCTCAAATCAAAGTGATGTTTTAGTTCAAATAGTACTCCATCGATAGTGTCAAGGTATGTGTGTCATGTGATAAACGTGTGGTAACCGTCATGTGATCATAAAGGATTACATGGTAGTTTAGAAGGGGAATACTAGGTGTATTTCAATCCATGTTGGGATCCATTATGCAGCTGGAAAATGAATTCATGTTAAGAGAATTACCTGTATAGAAGCTTCGTGCTCCTCATACTAAAATCTATCCGTGATTCCCTGAAACTACTTCAGGGGAGCAATGCCTAGGCAAGACACAAATATGAACAACATGAAAGTTTCACCCCGATTCTTCCTTGTTGGAATACGTTACTTATAAATGAATATTATACTTATTATTATTGAATAGGATACTTATTAATGATTAATCCATACTACTTTATTTGTACCAAACATCATGTATTTGCTTTCATCATTCCAAAAGATATATTTCTAATCTTTTCCATTCCTCAAGCACCGTCAGATCCGTGCGTCTTGCTATCCTTCATTAAGGTCATCAGCTTCATGATGGATGATCTACCATTGATGTTGTTACCAATGGCACTTGCCATGAACAAGAAAACTGATGAAGACAACGATTTTGAGCCGAAATCAGCGTCTCTTGTTTTTGAAGTAGGTCCAGCAAGGATCAAGAGTATGACTTAGCTAAACACTCATCGCATTCTTTTGATCAGCCTCTTTTTACACAGGGGCCCATATACGCTCCTCACATATAGTACACTAGAAAACAACCATACCCTAACAGGGACTCGAACCCGGGAGGCTCATATCACGAGGAGACATGACACTCTGTGCCAGGACAACGGCTGATCTCCCATTAAATACAATTACTTGAATCATCTGCTTGACGGAAGATAATATTTTGGTTTTCTGATTTTTAAGATTGGATACGTAATAGACAATTGACGTTCCTGTCAAAAAGATGAGAAGAAGAACAAGCACGTCCGGTCATTGAAGTCTTTAAAATTCTTCTTTAATCATCCCATTTCTTCAAGAGTTTTCAACTACACTCCCATATGACGCTTTTTTTTCTCAATTTTAAGAATTCGATATGAAACCCGTCCACTAACTATGGCTTTTGATTTCTAAAGCAACGAGTTCCTCGATGAAATCCCACATCAGTAAGTGTGTAGAAGTTTGATTAAGTAAAAGGCTTATGTAGAAACGTCCTATATTAGAACTGGTACATGAAGAAACCCTTCAACAAACATGAAAAAATTAAAAGTTTCCAAACTTAATTAGTTATTACTGCATTTACTACTTAATTATATATATATATATATATATATATATATATATATATATATTTATAAAAATGCAAAGGATGTGTATTATATATATATAAAATGACTAAGCTTGTTTTGTATAATTAGTAGGAAAATGCCTCTGGTTGGATAATTAGATGATTCTGTGTGCTTTATTCACTCACTAGTGAAGTAGAGATATTTTGCTTGTAGAAATTTCAGATCTTTAGGTAATTACTTATTAGATTCGTAATAGATCTATAACAGATATGAAAAGTTTGAAACACTATCAAACTATTAACATTCTGGAACATTATCATTTAATCTGTTTATTATATTTGCAAACTAAAGATAACTTTTCTTTCCTGTATTGTTGAGATCACTAATACATTGTGAGAACTTTTGTAACTAAATATCATTTGTTTCTTAAAATACAAGTTTTAGCTGTTTATTTTATTTATTTATTTGTTTTTATGTATAAAATATATGCTTTTTGGAAATAAAAATTTAATATTTAGCCATATTTGAAATTCTATTATTTATAGTATTTTTTTATGTACAAAAACATATAACATTTTCATTTGGAATGATAAGAATTCTACCACGGTTTTTAGTAAAGCTATACATGTTTATTCGCATTAAATTACCAGTTTTATAACTTGTAATTAAATACGAAATAAATATTTTTCCATCAGTTTAATTATTGTAATCATTCAAGCTTTATTTTATAACGACTTGTCTAATCAAAACATATAAATAAGTTTTCTTTATGAAAATATTGGTTATTTAATAGATTACATCTAAAAGTGATGATAAACGATAAATCCAAAGGAATTCTTTCAAAAACAGAGCTTATATATAAAATATGATACATCTGAAAAGAAGTTGTTATATCAATAAGTACTTCTTTGTTTAAAAGATTATTTTCAACAAAATTCTGCGTTGTTTTCTTTTATAATACATGGTTTAGCATGCAGATGATTCTATTGCTTCAACGGAAGAATGCACTGAAAGTGATTTATTACATCATTATATTAAAGTTCGCTGACGCTCATCCCTTCTTTTCTTTCACAAAAATGACATACAAAGAAATCTTTTGAGTAATGACGTCTTTTAACTACATTTATTTTTCATTTTTTTCCCACCAGATCAGAATATAAAGGCGAATAAACGTTGTCTGAAGGCTTTATTCAAAGAATAGATTTTGAATAAGGATGAAACGTTATTTAATCGTCAGAATAACGAATGAATAGATAAGCAATAATAATGATATCGGATCTATTTCGTCTGGGATAAAAAGATACTTTCGTGTTCGGATAGTAAATAATGTAAGTAAAATATTAATAGATTAGATATAGAAGTAAACATTATGTGTTCAAATAAATATGAAAATATTGTCTTAGATTTATTTGATGCTTCTTAAAATACTTTCAAAATGCAAATATTATGAATTAAACATATTCATCAAGTGTTTATTTATGCTCTAACGAGAAATACATTTTACAGGAAAATGTAAATAAATACTTTTTTATTGTAAAGCTAATTTCTAATGAGGTATTGGCGCTTTTGATATCTCATTACTTTGATATGAAACCTCCCCAAAGTCCATTATGTTGAATTGGGGAAACATTCTAAAATTGTTTTGTGTGCAGAGAAAACAAATTGAATCCTGAAAAGTGTTTTATATTTTTATACAATTAATTTTCTTCTTTGTGTTAAACAGAAATCCTCAAGCCATTCACAGGAAGCTCTTTTTTGTGTTGTTGTTGTGACTTTTTAAGCCTCTAATGAGAATACCAGGAAGGATTTCTGTTTCGAAAAGACACAAGTATATCATTTTGTGAGCGATAATTTTTCAAATAAGAGTTAACTATGAATATAATTTTTATAAAATGAATATATAAAAATATCAAACAGAAACTAAAAAAACATACGGCTGAGCATGGCTTAATGAATTCAATATTTTAAATCAAACAGGGATTAAGCTTTGTGGAGACTGTTAGGTGATACAATTCTTAACTCCTATTTCACTTCCTAACCTTTAGAATGAAGCATTTTTTATTATTTTAATTTTAATTCTATATTAGTATTCTTCTGTCAGCATATCATGGTACAATTGTCCTGTGATGAACCAGGTTTGAATTCCATTTGAAGTTATCTCTTCAGCGAAATTCAGAACAATGGTAAAGGTAGGTATAAAACCACACTCTATTTTCCCTTTTTCATGATGCAATGGTTGTTCTTGGATATCGTGAGGAGTTTCCTCCACCCAAATTGAAAACTTTTGTATGGTAACTTGACGATTAGGACAAAAGTTGACCTCTACACTCCACAGAATATCCCATGACCATGTTGTGTAAGCCCAAATTCGAGTAAAGAATTGAAGTATACAAGTTTCATGGACTATCTTTTTTCCTGTCCTGAAACAGGTGCGTAGGCTGGATTTTGAATAAATAAAAATACAAAATCTGCCGAACGAATTTTCTTACAGTTAAACATGACATATCGAGAACACGGGAAGCAAATGGCAAACTCACACTATTATGCGGAGACTGATAGTTGGCTTCGACGAGTGTGGTCGAAACATTTTGGAAGTCGAAAGATGGAATTTTTTATCGTTTTCTACCTGAAAGAATACCAATTTGCAAAGTTTTTTTTTTTCAAATTTCTACATTATCTTGCATAGGACACCCAGATAGGACATTGGACCCCCTTCATACCTGCTTCATTGCAACGGAATTTGTTAGCTCTGGTAGAACAATTTCACAAATAGTGTTTTTACTTGAAACTTAGTCCTGACGAACAGGGAATAAACTAATGTCCGCGCAGAATACAAAGAAAAATGGTTATATACATGCGCTGTAACGCATCTTTTGTTTCATATTCTCATTATATGCAAATAAGCGCCATTTGTATTACAAAGTAATCTAATGCTGATTTTTTGTACCATTTTTAAATTAATAAATGTAAAGCATATCATCTGAATAATCTGTAGTTCAAAATTTATCTTATTTGCACCAATAGAATGCATTTTAGAACCTTGCTAATTGGGTCACTTATTCATTGCTAACCTTATATATATTATCAAATGATTAAGGGATACATAAGTATTCATGAAAATAATAGATGAATTGTACTTGTATAGTCCTTGTAGAAGCACAATTGTATGGATTATTCTAATTGTTCTGTCATTTGATAAATTCAATCTTCCTAATTTTTTTCTCCGTTAAATTTTACCTCAGAAAACAGTAGAAATATTTTATATTAGATCAATAATTGTGAGAAACTAAATCTGAAAATGAGTTTTAAAAGTAAAAATATTAAAGTTTTCAAGTATTTTTAATAAAATATTTCACATAACCTGATTTGCAAGCTCACATTGGTATGGAATCCTATTAAAGCTTTAGTTCAAAAATCTCATTCAATTGAAAAAGTTAGAATTTTCTTAAAAAAATATTCAAGTAAAAAAATTTCATGGACAAAGGTATTAGAAAAATGTAAACATTCAAACTTTGATTTATTGTTAAAATTGTTAATAACTAATCATTAAAAGCATGATACAATTTTGAATATTTATTACATGTACTTTCTAACATGTTGCTTCTATCATTTTCAGACAACTACATAAGTACAGGAAATTATATATCTAGATGAAATATTCAAAAAAATACATAATATGGATAAATGCTTCAAACAAAACAGTAAGAATAGTTTTCGGATAAATTCAAACAAAATCTGCCATTTTCAAATTTAAGAAAGAAATCGATATTCCAAAAATAGCGAAAGATAATTAGTTTCGAAAGTCAAATTTCCAGATGCCACAAAGATTAGAATTTAATAGGAATTCGAAACCATTCTAAAGTGGG
The DNA here is from genome assembly GCA_026289955.1 of Argiope argentata. Taxonomy (NCBI): domain Eukaryota; kingdom Metazoa; phylum Arthropoda; class Arachnida; order Araneae; family Araneidae; genus Argiope; species Argiope argentata. The sequence goes on from JAOUZG010006535.1 coordinate 2,268,235, forward strand.
AATTAGCGAAGAGAATCTTAAATTGCTATTAATATCTTCTAAATAATTGATTTTAATAAATCTAAATTATCAGAGTAGATATTGTATTTGATTTTAAACTGAATTAAATTAATTTTAAACTGAAATTGAAAAAAAAATCAAATTAAAAAAATAGATGGATATCATTTTAGTTTCATATTTTTTTTAGATAAAAAAAGAAATTATTTTTTTGAATGTTTCTAATTTAGGTAATACGAAAGAATTCATCTGAAGAAAAAAAATTATGGTTGATATTCAGAGATATTCGTGAATATGAAAGTTATTTTTAATCTTATATGTTATTATATTGCGACATTTTTCAAAAAATAAAATTATAATTTTATAAAATTAAGTGTCGCATTTAAAGAAATATAACAAGATTTTATATGCAAGTGTATGTACTGCTTGCACAACAAATTTTTAGCTGTAAAATAAAAAAGAATTCGATTTAGTAGAAGAATCTGGTAAATTTAACTAAATTCCACTTAAATGAATGTTATTAGAATAAATTAATATAATTTTTCCATATTTCTAATAATAGGCAAATTGGAAACATTTAATAAGATCTCTATAATTGATTTCATTACATAATGTATGTTCATTATCCTTATAACGTTTTAAGAAACTAAATATTTATAAAACTGTTATCGTTAGCACAATGCTTTGATGGTAAAAATATAAATTTAAAATATATTAATCACCTCTGAAGGTATATACAGCTTTTGTCCATAATATACTGAATTATAAAATTAAAAGTGGGATTTTGAATGAAGTGCAATCATATATCAAAAAGCGATAGAAAAAAACTTAACAATTTATGAGAAAGTATACCATAAATATTATTCAGTGCAAATGTTATTAAGTTATTATTAACTGACCTGCGTATTGAAAAAATGGAGTATTACAAAAAATGGCATTCATTATGTTTAGCTGAATAAACCCAATAATATAAATTCTGATAGAACAAATCAAAATATAAATATTAAAACGAATAATAGTTATAGTCAAGTAGCACTTCTGAACTTTTGCAATAATAATAAAGATTTTCATAAATAAATATCTTACGAAGTCTAACATAATTTTCCAAATATCTCTGAAAAAATGTAAAAAGAAAATTCAAATTATGATAACAATTATTTCCTGAAATCAAAAATTTTGATGGCAGTAAGGGTTGATATTCTCAAAATTTATATGCATTTTAATGAATAAATTGTCAAAACATATTATTTTTAAGTATTAAATGATATAAAGTTTTTCTCTTTTAAGACATTTTAAATATGAGGTGGTTTTCATTAATTTTTTGTGCAATCATTTAAAGCAAAATTATTACTTACATTTTAAAAAAGGGAGATAAGAAATCCTTTTCAGCTTCCTGTTTTTATCAAATCCTATATAATTCAGAACAAATTTTGTAAATTCCATTTACAAAATTTATTCATTTACCATTTGCCGGCACATAATCTTTGCTTAATTAAATGGATAAAATTGCTTTGAATTTCTTACAATTGTTTATCAATTTAATATTTGAAAAAGATTTTAAAAATAACTTTTTCCTGAATACAGTTTTTCTCAAATGTGTGACACAAATGAATGTGTCTTCTTTAGGCATCGAAGTCAATCGGATATAAGTTATTAACTAAATAAGACTTGAATGTATAAATTTGTTATAAAACTAATTTTTAATTTGTATCAACAAAGTAATAATTAAAATTTTAAAGAAATTCAATAATAGATTTCAAAGATTAATTTATTAAAACTATATTCTAAATGATAAAAACATTTTTTTTCATCAATATTAAAGGCAAATGAAATGGGAACGTTTATAAATTCAAATCATAAATAAAATGTAAATCAAATTAACAAGCGTCAGAAAAAAAATAATGGGGGAAAATTTTATGTACTTTAATAAATAGCAGGCGCTTTAGCATATAACATAGATTTCAATATGTTAATGATTTATTATTTGAAAAAAAATATTTTTATAAACTATTAAAAACCAATAGCAAAATTCATAGATCATACTTTACTATTGAGACAAACTTTTTTCTTTTATCTAATCTGAATTATATTCGAAATTTTCAAAAAAGTATTTTTTTAACTTTTAAACCATTTATATAATGTTATAGTCGACGTATTTATTTATATAAAATTCATTATTGATATTAACATATTAGAAAATTAAATATTGATTTAATTACAATTTTTTGATTGTAAATAATAGGAAAAGAAAATATCATGTTTCTACATTATACGTTCAGTGATTAATTTCAATTTTTAATTTTGTTGAATGATGAAGAATTGATTAATTTTAAAGCAATTAGGAAAACTTTTATATGTCGAAAATACAGTTGATTTACAAGTAAATTAATAAGTAACGCAACCGTAAAAAAGGAAATATTTCTTAACATAAAATTTAAAAATGAAGAAATATTCAATCCCTTCATCATTTGTAAAGAAATCAAATCAAGAGTATATTCATTATCATTTCAGAAATTAATTTGCACTCTAATTTTTTTTTTGCATGAAATAAGGCCATCCATTAGAAACAGCGCGGAGAAAATGGTTATAATCAAACAGAATTCGAAATTAATAATTATCTGAGAAATTCAATATTAGTTTGATCAATGAAATATAATCCTCCCCATTGCATTTATTATTAATTTTATTTTCACAGATGAAAAATCAAAATCATAAAACGTAACCGTAGAACTTGTTAATTAAAAACAGAGAATTTTCTATTATTAGTCCCCAATACGTTTGATGTTTTAATTAAAGAGGAAAATTTCTAAATTCCACAAAACACGCAGTTGGAGAAGAAAAAAAAAATAACTGCAGCAATCAATATCATCTCCTGGTGATTAAATATCAACTCAAAACTATAAATTCTTTAACTTACAAAAAATTCCTTACTTTTTGTAACTTTATTGCTTAGAAAAAGACTATTAATGATTAAAATTATATAATAACTTTCCAAAATACATAGTATATGATTGAAATAAGTTTTTGTATTTTTCCCTTTGTTTACTTATTTTAAACTTATTTTAAAGGAAGTTATTCGGAATTATTTACCTCTATGAGACAATATTTGCAATTTTAATTTTTATAACTAAAGTGCTCAAATTTTCATAAAAAAGAGTTCACTTATAAGTAACATTGAAAGGAAATTGGTAATTAGACCATAGTGTTTTTTTTTAACTATATTCAGTTTTGAGGATTTTCAATAATAGCCTTCACTTTTAAAAAGTCACTTAAGCTCACGCTTTTAAACTTAAATTCTTTTAAAATAAACTTAAATTTCTTCGTCTTTTTAGGTCCCAAGAGATCAATATTTACACGAAGAAATGATTGTTTGAATCCGTGCTTGAGAGTGACGCTTGGCAAAGTTTTCACACAAATAAGTCATTTCCTTCTTTATTGATTATTTCTAATTAACACTTAGTATTAATTTATTACTAATATGATTATGTATAATTTATTTATTTCACAGAAATAGAGGTAGGTTATGTTATCATATTTGTCTCTTGTTTGAAGTCACTCGAATGCATTTTTAGATTGAAATTTGTAATTTTGAACCTTGTTCAAATAAAACGTCACCTAGCAAACAATTCTTCCCAAACTTCTACGTCATACCAGGGGGTCAAGTCTTTCCTATTATGAGGATCGCTTTAGTATTTTACAAAAATTTCAGAACTTTCCGCAAATTACGTTTTGTTAAGACAAGAGGCACAACAGGTTTGAGGATTGCTAAAATTAAAATCTTTCAAAATATAATGAAGAAGTAATAATATGTGTTAAAGGTATTTAAATAATAATATAATGAGAAAAAGTTCAAAAGAATCTTTACTAATAAGAAAGATCAGTACACGTTTGCTTGGGTATGAGTTTTTGCATTCTACAGGTCAGATCATTTGACCTATAACTATCACACCTAGTATATATATGTATGCTTTGGAGGGTTGAATAAACTCTAGGGGTTTTTTTTTGAAATTTTAATTAAAAACTAATTAAAATGTTGACATTTTTTCTGTAGTAATTTCTTTAAATTGAAATTTAAAACAAAAAAACTTTTCTATAATGTCAATAGAATTTTTTGCAATGCAAATCTTTATTTTTTTTTAAAGTGAGTTTTTGTCATTTTTTAAAAGTGAGTTTTAGGCATGTTCGACAATGAAAATACATAGATAATTACGATTTTTGAATGAATATTAAATATATCATGAAACATAATAGAAAGTAAATAAGAATTATGCAGGAACAAGGTTATTGATAAAAATTAATTTAAAGATACAGATATTTTTTTATTATTTTTGTTCTATTTATCAATTATTAATATTAATACGAAAAATAATAAAACTGGTAGAATTGAAAAATCAAATTTCTAACATTAAAACAAATCGTTAATGGGAAAACAGATTTTAGGATACAAAATGATATATTTTCTGAATTCCGAGAGGAATCTGTGAACTAACTTTAAGAACTAAACGTTAACTTACGTTTTTC
>JAOUZG010006535.1:2277752-2305236 GCA_026289955.1 Argiope argentata
AGAATACTCTCAAAGATACTGAGTACAAAGTATGCTCTGAAGGATGCTGAGTAGAAAGAATATTCTCAAGGATATTAAGTAGAAAGAATACGCTCAAGGATACTGATTAGAAAGAATACTCTCAAGGATACTGATTAAAAAGAATACTCTCAAGGATACTGATTAGAAAGAATACTCTCAAGGATACTGAGTAGAAAGAATATTCTCGAGGATACTACTGACCTACTGAATATTCCATTTAACTGGAAGTGTCTGAATTTTATTTCGTTTCTGAATCAAATTGAGCTGTGAAACGATTATTTATTGCTCTTGAAATTAAAATTAAAATAATTTTAAGGTAGGTTCATTTAAAAGGAATTAGTTGTTCATAAATATCAATATCCTTAATCTTAATATTTTTTTAGAACACAGAAAGAAATATTAAGTAGATTTTCAAAAAGGTGGTTTTGAATTTTTGAAAGAAATATATAAATCAATTATAAGGAATAATTTTTGTTTCTTATAGTCTAATAGAAGAATCCTCAATTTTCTTTGGTTTTATATCTTTTAATTACTAGCTGTTAACTTAATTCAGTTTTTATTTCAGTATTCATATACGCTTTAAAAATAAAAAGCATATAAATGACAAATATGTGATACTGCACAATTTAGGGGCAATATTTATTTTCTTACTCTCAAAGAAAAGTTTATTTATAATTCTTATTAAAAATTTTTAAAAACGACCTTTTCACTAATTTTTTCATTCAAACATGAATTATAAATATTTTTTAATTTACAAAAAATATTTTTGTTTTAAAAAAATTAATCATTATTTAATTATTAAATGTTTGATAGTCTCAGCTTATAGTTTTATGTATAGCTTAAGTACAAATATAGTTTGAGTTTTAGAAAAAAATATATTTTGTCTGTAGTTTTCTTGCTAAAAAATCGAAACATTAGGATGATTATAAGTATGCATCAAATATCAACATATAACAACAAAGCTGCATACTCACTTTCTAACCGCTTAAGAAATAGAATGAATTTTGAATCTGATATGTCATGTTTTCCTATTATAATTTTAAAAAAATACATAGTGGTTTATTTATGCTATTTTAAAGCCTTATACTTTCTATGGAAGTTCATTTCTATCAGTATTAGGTTTTTGTCTTTTGATATAATCATTTTCTGGGGATGCAAGCCTTCTTTAAGAAAATTTTAAGCAACGTAGTTAATTTCCATTAAACAAGTATGTTTGAATAGTTTTATTTGAAAAATTTTGTAATGTGATGTATCTAATAAACTATGTATAATTATTTATATTAGAAGTTTTTTTATATATAAATATGAATGAAACTAAAATGACTTACAATAAAGCATAATAATCGAATGAAGTATTCTTTCTGCGTTACTTAAATTGTGAATAAAACTTATGGTTACGATACTTATCTGAAATAATCATTGAAGCAAATATGTAATAAGTAATGAAGTAACGAATAATAGAAAAGTTTGTCTGGCAATATATCTGCAAATTTTTGATAAGGTAAACTAATATATATTTTGAAAAGGTAATCTGTGAAACATTTTGAAAAGTTTATTTGGGATATATTTTAAAAAGGTAATTTGTGATATATTCTGAAACGGTTATTCTGATATATAATTTGTTTCAATGGTTTTAGGCTTCTCATAGCTACTTAACTAATGCTTAGAGAATATGCAAAGGTTTATGCATAGTTTAAATAATAATTACTTTTCAAACAAGGTATGAATAAACAAGGGAAGAAGAAGTTTCTTCAACCGAAAAAATTCTAAGATAAATGTCTTAAAGTAAAAAAGTTTAATTTTATAACTGATTTGATTAAGTATTTTTGGTATGATGAATTATTGAAAATAATTGGAGGATGTTGATTATTCAGAAATCTTTACACAAACTAAGTCATTTTCCCTTTAATTCACATTTTTTTTTCTAATAAATTGAAAAGTATTTCAATTAATTCTAGCCTGCTGTTTTTTATTCATTATTTGCACATTTCAATAAAAAGAATACTCTGTCTTCTTTATGTTTAATACTAACCATAAATCTTTCGAATAATTTATAATAACTAAGAAGCTTCTTTAAAAGTCTTACTTGGAAATAAAGTTTAGAGTATCGATTTCACTTTGAAAGATTGTTTTTAAAAATATAATCAGATTCAGACTACTTTATTTTATGGAAAAAATAATTTCAGTTGCTCATTGTTTAAAGAAAACCAAAGAAATTATTTTTTTCTATTTATATTGAGCTTTTCAGAACCATCGTGCTGTAAAAGCTAGATTCAAAGAAGTGATTTGACTTTTAAAATATATATATATATGTATTGCATTTTATCCCTTTGGTGTATATTTTAATAGCACTGTTTTGGTTTTCATTAATATTCCCAATGACAATATATATTTAAAAGAAAGACAAAAAAAATAATAAAAACAATTTTTTTCCATAAAAACGCATAATCTCAAAACTTACTAATCACTTTTTCCCAACTAATTCCCATGATTACTTTTTTTGTTGTACAACAAAAAAAGTCCCAACAAATTTAAACCTTCATTGAAAAACGATAAAAGCCAGTCTTAAATGTCTAGAGAGATCGATTTTTCCAACCCAAAATAATTAGGATATGCTTTTTATTTCATGCTTTGCACTTGAATTTAGAAAAAGATACTGGGACAAAGCATTTGAATCTGAATATTTAAAAAAAAATGATTGCAAAGAAATGTAAGAACGTAATCTTTTATCCTTGTTTTCTTTTCAGTAAAGAATGAAGAATTTCAATTTAACTTATTAGGAAAGACTTTTAGGAAATGTTTTAATAAGGCAATGGGTTTCTGTTGAGAAAACTATCAATTGCTATTTAAAAAGAGAGTTTTCAAGAAATATTGATTAAAAGCCATAGGTAAATTTTTGTGGAATTAAAGAAGAAGCATTTCAAAAGAATATATATATATATATATATATAACCTTAAATTTGATTTGGAAATATTGGAGTCTAAAATTATTGCCTTATACTTTAAAAAAATATTTTTTAGATATTTTTAAAAATTAATAATGCTTTAAATAATCACATCGTTATTGAAGAAATAAGATAACATTTTATGAAATGAGACCAGATGCCTACGTTGTATAATCGGTTTTGAAACGTTTCTCACACATGTGAAAGTCCAAGCTATAAAACGATGTATAATTAAATGTGAAACCGTGATAATTAATTGACCTTTACTTGCTCAAAACTCAGAACAAGCAATGTTCAGAAAAAACCCAATTAATTTAAAGTACAAATATTAAGTTTTAAATCCGATAAACTTACAATATTGTTCTTGTAAATATCGCCAATAACAACTGAGAAATATACCGATGTTATTTATATATTCAAGTAGCGTGGATTCAAGGAATTGAAGATACTGAATACTCACCCTTAAGTGTAATAAAGCAGTATTAATGTATAAGTATAGCACAGAAATCTCTCCTAGTAAATAATAAAAAAGTGACTTGAAAAAAAACATGATAAAAAAAAAAGATTAAAAGGAAATCTACTTTACATATTTCAATGTATCATGCCAGAACATAATTAATTGAATGGCCAAGCATCACGTACGCGTGAACGTTGAATTATGTGTTTATTAATTTTAATTGTTTCATTGAATTAGTAACTTTAGTATTGCAAACGACCCAAAAAACTTTGTCTCGCATTAATTGTTTAGGAAAAATATCACATTTGCTGTTTATTTCATTTCATATAATCACGTGCTCAAAATGATGTTTTTCTAGGTTTTATTTAATGTAGTAGTAATTAATTTTTTAAAAAAATCAGAGCTTTTTTAAATGCAATGGCAACACTTTATTAAAAAGCTGGCTTTTGGATATGCTCGTGCAGATAATAAAATTTCAATTTTTCGTCTATTAATTTTTGTTGACGCCACAAACTTCATCCAAAAGAAATCATCATGTTATCACTTGATGATAAATTTTCAAATCAGTGAAAGCCATACATACTTATTTATTATACTAAAGTTAATTAGAGTAAGCAATCTGATAGAATGAGGGTCTAAAGTATCTTTAGATATATGATTAGTATGTTACGACTGCAATGTTTATAATACTGATACAATGCATCAATGTGATAAGCATTGCACAATACCTCTATATTGATATTGATCAAAAGTTTAGAATTCATAGAAATGAAATGTTAAGCAAGAAATAATACTACTATCTATGGAAAGTATCAACGTAATATGCTATAGTATATGTATATGCCTCCAAGCACAAAAATACATCATTTACTCATATTTTCTCTTTAAATTTAATAATGAATTTTTTTATTTAAACATTTTATCTTAAATTTAAATAACAGATTGGGGAATTTTATTTTACAATTAATTTTATAAAATGGTCAATATGTTGTTAAATTTTTGTATATGAATATATTTTGAATTTTAGACAATTTGTTCGATTTATTTGTTTTCTGAAGCTCGTTGAGCAATGTATTAATACAAGAAAGTAAAGGTATGAAGTATTTTCAATAAAATACATCCAGATGAATATTATAATATATAGTAAAATTTCTCTCTTAATATCTATCTGTAGTTAAAATGAAAGTTAAGAATCTTTTAATTTGAAATAAGCATTACGGCATATTAAATATATGCACCAATAGTCTTTAAAAAAGTGATTAGTTGTGTTATTTTGTTGTTGTACACACTAGACCTTCGAAAAACAACTAAAAAATTGACACATACATATCTTGGGGGATATAAATGTGTTCTTTGGAGGTATGCTTTGAAAATTTTAATTAAATTTAGGATATAAAAATATCATGCTGAATTTTGGAAATTTTCACTGTGAATTTTGAAAATATTTTCATGTAAAAATAAATAGTTCACTTAAAAAAATAATTAAAAAATAGTGCCCTTTTAATGATATCAATGAAGTAATCGTGCTAATTTTTGCTGTAATTTATGTTTATTAATGTTTTTGACAATAGTAGATAATAAGTTTTCTCAGAATTTCATATCGCTTAGATTGTTTTTTAATAGACCGAATAATTTGATTTTTTTTCGGATTTTTTTCAGAATCGGATTTTTTTTTGTAATGTCACTGAATTTTATAGATTGTCAAAGTCGTAGCCGAGAAATGTAATATTTCATAGATATTTCAGCACGTTTTTTTATTATTCTTTTCTCTTTAAATAAACGAATGCTTATAATTCAATTATCAGTGAAAATAACAGAGATTCCCTTATTTCAAGATTCCTTATTTCAAAGATTTCCTCATTTTTTTTAAAAATAAAATATTCAAAACCATCATTGTGTAAACGTCTAGGAAATTTAATTAAAGTTTTAAATGAAATATATAAAAGTATAATGCCACATAAGCTAATAAAGAAAAAAAATATATGAAAAGAAAAATACAAAAAAATATTTAAATATCTGTGATAGATCAGTTTCAAGCACAGCATCAAATAAAAATATCAGATCAATACGTAATTTTTAGGCTGTTTAAAAATTAAATAATAGCTAAGCTGATTTACATAAAACGTTAATTAAAGTTTTTCATCAAAAAACAAAAAGTATATTTTAATCCCTTTGTCAGAGCAGATGTTTAAAAAAAGAACCTTTCCTAAGGACCGATTATATATGATTTTGCTTTTAACGTTAGATGGTCGAAGTCAGAATTCTTTTGATCAGCTAAAACACAAAACCTGCTAGTTTGAAAGAGTACCAGTTCGAACGCGATTTAAAAGTCATTAAGCACTTTTGCTTGCTTTGCGTATTATTTAAAATTCAATTTTTCTTAAAGGCGAATGAATAAGACGGGAAAAAAAGTAGTACTGATGAATAGAATCCAGAGGGAACATTTTTCGGGTCCAATGGTTTTCATGGCTGAAGCGCAAAGAATAAAGACTTGAAGTTTTTGGACTGATAATCGAAAAACTATTAAGGATAGTCTTTGGTCTGGAGACAAGCCAAATGATACATCTAAGGGGCTGTTTAAATATTTCAAACTCTGCGTGCATAGTTCTGAGTAAGCTATTTAAATGGGACTTCTTTAAATAACTAATCGGTTTCGTGCAGATATATTTTGTGTATTACGATTATTTTTCCCCGAATTTAAGCCTCGTTTCGAAAATTCGAATGCAACTGACAGCTACTTAGAACTTTGAAACTATGAATTATTTTATGCAAAATGCATTGGCTTAGCATTAAGATAGACATAATTACACTATTTTCAGTTTTCTGATATAGTCATTTTTGATGTTATTTAATCAATAAATTCGAAATTTTTATGATTTTATTTTTTAAAATGATTAGATAATTAATAATTGTAGTTTTTAAATCATATTTTAAAAGTCTAGTAACAAATACGAGTTAATTATTTTTAAACAATTAAATTTGATTAATTGAATAGTACACAAAATAATGAACAAAATCGACATATTAATCTTTTTGAATCTACGTATTTTTTTCAGAACAAATATGTGCCGAAAACAAAATTGTTGAAAAAATTAATAAATCTTGTTTAGCTTTATATAAGTTTCAAAGTGATATACGCGGTTTAATGTATTTTGAATATAATATACTTGACTCAATTATATTTCGGAAAATCTCTCTTTGTTACTTATAATAAATTTGGAATCACAAATCGGAGGGAATTTATGGTACATTAATAGAGTTTAATAAATTATTTATAAATGCTTATAGAAATAAGTTTTCTATATTGGTTTTTATTTTTTCAAATGTTTATTAAAAATGTAAAAAAATAATAATAATGCAATTATATGAACTCCATCCTACGGACTTGACTTTGAAACTAACTTATCATTTATAGATACATCATTAAAATTTATATCAAATAAAACAAATGAAAAATAAAATTACATTTACAGAAATCTCTTTATAAATAGCATAATATTTTCATAGCAAATATTCTTCATAAATAATTATTGTAAAATTAAACTTCCAGTAAGCTTTCTAAAATCTTTAAGCACATTTAGAATCAATCGGTTTTAATTTTTATTTTCACATTTTTCCCCTATAAATATTATAAAAGCATTATCATCGATTCCAAAATAGAAAATAAACGTATCTATAACTATACAGTCTTCTATAATTTTCATCAGTATATTTAGAAAAGTCTTAATGATTTTAAGTATTTATCATTAAAATATCATCAAATGAATTATCATTTAGTATCAATTAAATTGAATTATAAATATTTGTCATAGAAATGAATATTTGTTTTTGTCTTCACTGATGAATTTTACAAATCTGACATATATAATTCATTTTATTATTTCAAAGATAACATTTATTTCATATAAGTATCTTAATGTCTAAAATGCATAATTTAATATATTCATAAAATACAAATAGTTTTAGTTTGTAACTAAAACTATTTGTATTAAATCAAATGGTTGTAATAAATCAAATGACTGATCTTCTCTATTTTCAAAAATGTTCCTTTTTATTATTTATTACTTTTTATTAAATTTCTCAATACTTTTTCACTTTTCTATATTTTTGTATATTTCAACTTGTAAAACGCTTCTAAAGTTGAAAATTTACAATCACTTTGAATACTATAAGATGTCATAATTTAGAAATTACTTTAAACTTATTTTGCAAATGACAATGAATGTTTTTCTTCTTTTCGTGTTTCATAATAAATTCATTGATTTGTTCATACCTCCAGAGCTATCTGCAATAAAATAAAATATTTCCCCAATATTTGTACATTTGAGAAATTTAATTTAAGAAATAAATATAAATAAAGATGACTGAAATATTTTCAGCTTTTGTAAACTCGCAAAATAAATCATTTCAGAAAATAATGTCAAACATATTATTTGTCTGTCAATTAAGACAAAAATTATTAAATTGTCTATGAAGATATTATGAAAAAAAATTACGAAATAAAAACATTATGAAAATAAAAAATATGTATGATTTAATTATTATTAAATTCTTTAAAAATTAAAAGTTTTACATTTTAGATTAGTGTTTTTTTCTGCATTTTTTTAATTGAAAAAAAAGTTGTCACCTAGTATATAGATTTTTCTTTGACGTAAAATATCTTACAAAGTAATTGGTTAAATAAGGACTGTTCTGAAAATTATATTCTTTATTATTAAATTAAAATTATTTGTGAAGTTACTCCAAATCCTACCTAATATCCTTTAACTAATTGTTTATTACGTTTTGGTTAATAATATTTATATATGGAAATATATTTTTATATAAAAATGCACATATAAATCTCACTGAGTCACAGGGAAAAATCCCCAAGTAATCCTCGGACAAACAAAAATGACGAAATATTTTTCTTTCTGTCATTATGCATTTTTTGGCTTCTTGTCGAGAAAGAAAAAAATGCCAAAGTTTTGTTGACATAAACATTTGGATGGAACCAAGAACGAAAGTGGAGGGGAAAAAAACTTCTCCAAAACTACAAAGTCTATCTTTTCAACGATTTTGAAGCCAGGCGGATTTAGTCTTCGTAAAGGGATCAGAAGGATGCTGTACCCAGCATGAATACAGAACACGTCTTTCTTTTATATATTCTTTCCCTTCTGTATTTCTTCCTTTCAAAATTCTTCGGTCAACTTTCAATATTTATGAATGCTCGAAAGGAAAATGTATGTAACTGGATCCGACGATTCTTCGGTTTTTTGCGTACTGGGAAAACATGCATCTAAAAATAGAATTTATCGTGACGATCCACGTCCTGGTTAGATGTTTTTCTCAATTTTTCTTTCATCAAAAAATGTAAACGCAAAATATGAATTAAAACCATATATATATATTTCTTTAAGACAAACTTGATTAGTTTGATCTCACTGAATAAATTCTTATTCTATGTTTTAGTATTTTATTAGCATGTCTTTAGTATTTTTAGTATTATTAGTATGTTTTTAGTATTTTTAGTATTATTAGTATGTCTTTAGTATTTTTTAAATTACAGATTGTATTAAATATATTACTGCTGAATCGAAACGCATAAATTCGTGATACATTAATATATAAAACTTACTTTAAAAAGATATAAAACCTACTTTATATTATATATAAAACCTAATTTTAAAAAACTTTTAGAAATTACAGATGTTTTAGTTAAAAGAGAGAGAGAGAAAATAAATCAAATATTATTTAATGGAAAATTACTTATAAATTTATTTATTTAGAGCAAACGCATGCATAATTATTTAATTAATATGATCTATAAATTTCAAATACATTTACAAGTTTAGGTACATGTTAATAAAAAAACTAAAGAATTCTTTTGAAAACGTAGATGACATTGAAGCTCATAATAAAACCTGGTTATTCTATATGAAACTATACTTAGAAGTTGAAGCTTTTTATGTAATCGAAAATTAAACATATATATTATTTGAAAAAATGATTCTTCATTTATTGGTATTTTTTACTTAATTACTAGCTTTTTACTTAATTATAAATCGATATTTAATTTATTGGGTAGTACCTCTGTGAAAAATATAACTAAATGACGAATTTAAAGCATTGCAAATCTATATATTCTTATTAAAAATTAAAAAAATATAATCTTTTACAAAAAAATTAAAAAGCGTATACAGAATAGAATTAACATATCTTGTATTATTTTTAGGGATTTGGTTTCAATAAATAATGTTTTTTTGTATTTTCGACTTTTTCCAGAAGTATTCATCCACAGGAAAAGTTCGTAATATATCGTATTCACGTGCTTTTTAGATATTATAAAAACCATAGAACACCAAAAAATGTTCCATTAAGTTTTAGTATTTATGTCAAAAGAATGGCTGCTTTTGTGTTCCTAAGCGATAAAAGGAATCTTAAACTCACATGCATTTACTGATGCATTTTTGTATTATTCGATGAATAAATATAAGCTCGGTAAATAAATAATTGTAACTTGAAACTAAACTAATAAAATATTACCCAATGAATAAATTGAAATTTAGTATAAAATTATATAAAAAAACGTTAATAAATGAAGTATCAAATATGAACCTTAATCAGGCACTATTTTTTAAATCTACTCTACCTACCTAAATGATATTGCTTTGGAAATTTGTGTTTAATATTTTAGAAAAAAAATGCTTTGGAAAAATTTGTTTAGATTTTAGTTTGTAAAATTTTCTCAATTATTGAAATAATTTGCAAACATGATCTATATGTACTAACTTGCATTTTTTGATACTTTAATACAAATCCTCATCAATAAGCAGAATAATTTATTTCAAAACTCTGCAGGCTGTATTTGATATTATTAATAATATTCATTGTTCTTTTCTTATTTAGCAATAATTATTTAATTTATGAAACTATAACTATTTACTCAACGATAACAGACAATGATTATATAGCATTAGATTGCCATCAAAAGCACGTAACAGTCATCAAATCATAAAATGAGTACATTTTTAAGCATTATTTTTTTATCATTTCTTGTAATGTGACGATTGATCATTTTTAAAAGATATATATCTATAATTCAATAATAAGTCATGAATAATAAGTTTCATGACATTTTAGTTAATACTTCTTTATTTACGCAATATTTGTGATGAATGAATTTTTGCACAAAGGATTTCATCAAAAATGGAAAATAATAGGCTCTTTACATTCAGTAACGGTTCATTCTTTCAAAAAAGGTTTCAAGGGAAGGCAATATCTATGTATTTTAAATAGTTCTTCCTGCTTCTCATTTCCGAGGTTTTAAATTTCTTATTTTCTTCAGCATGTGCTATGTACCGACAAGGAATTTCAATCATGAAAAACTTTGATATTAAATATTGATGAGCTCCATGTTGCAAACTAGCATAAATCTCAGCGTTTTATGTTATCATTAGAATCAATCAATTTTGTCTAATTTACATGACATACTATTCTGTATAAAATGTAGTAATGTCAAAAAATAATGAATGCTTAGATGCCATAAAATAATGAATGTTAAAAGAAAACTATAAAAAATGGTTAATATCTTGTTATTGATGGAACCTTATAATACATTTTCAATATTAATTTTATTTCACATATAATTTTGGTGAAATCTGACCAAAAATTATAATATTGGAATATGTAAATTCATTTTATATAATTAAAACGATATCACATTTATTTTAAAGATATGACTAGTGTTGCACTTCAATCGCATTAAATAGAAGATCTCAACATTTTATTCATTAAGGCATTCTATATTATGTGCATTCGATGCCATGGATCGTAATATCAGAACCAATTAATTTTACTACATATCAGAAGTGGAACATTGTATTGTTGGATATGATCACTTCTTGAATGACAATTTACAAACTTATTAAAATATTTTTAACTCCTTTTTTGTTTTAATTTATCTGTACAAAATTCCAAACGCTGGTCTAATAATTCTTTTAAGTATTGTTTATTATTATATTAAAATGCATTCCTTTATTTGTAAATTAAAGTGGCTTGATTCAAAAACTATATAATAGGTTTAAATGTAGATTTTTGGTTTAAAAATTGTATCTCGTAATTCTATAGCAACATATTTTCATCCAGATATACTATAACGTAATATAAAAAGTATAATTTTATATTATTTTATTTCAATTCACAAAATTATGTAAGTAGAATTTCTTTCCTGAAGTAAGTTTTCTGAAATAGATAAGATGTTATGTGCATATTTAGCTATGCTTCAATTTTGAATTAAAATTAAAATTTCCTTTTTCATTGAAATATTTTAAATTCCTTTCAGCTAAATAGAAAAGAGAGCTTTACCAGTTTCTAGCTCTATAAAAAGGCAACGAAGCTGCTCTAATGAAAGATAACCTTTCGCTGTTATAGTCATTACAGGAGTTGAAGAAAAGTTTTCAGAAGTTTTCCGAAAATAAAAATTACAGAGTACGAGAACAGCAGATGTAGAAAATAGATTGAAGCAGGTGCGTGTTCCCAGGGTTGAGAGATATAATCTTCTGGGCCCGGAGATGCTTGGGTCAAATTTTAGTACAAGGCGGGATTACTCTCAAATATAGACCTCGGTACCGATATATCGACTCAATAGCTGTTTCATAGGGTTCTTATTATATCGCGTGTTTAAAAATATCTTTTTTAGAAGAATATATTGAAAAGATTTGAAAAGGTGTAATAAGCACACAAGGTTCAAATATTCAACATGACTTTTGAACATCAACTTCGAATTGATGTGTTAACTTTACATACATTTAAAATTCATTCACAATAATAATAATATAATTAACATTAAATTTTAAAATCAATTACAACATTAATAATATTCTAATTTTCATTTATTTAAAATGGCAGTGATAGATGTTTAAATAACTATTATTGGAAACCATAGTTTGGATCCATCGAAAACCTTTCACGCATTGTAGTTGGTAAAATATTTGAAGCATAATTATTCATTTAATACAAGGTCTTATGCGACTTGAATATATAGGGTGTTCATTAGTTAGTGTCTGGGTTTCGGTACCTCATAACTTTCGAATAAAAAATATTTTGCAATAAACGATTTTGTATTCGTAAATTACAATTTAAAGAATTCTATTAATGATATGAAAGTGCACAAAAAGCTTATTTTAAGTTTATATTAAAGCTTGCACAATTTTCACTTTGTAGGCATTCTGCTAATGGCGGTTATGGAGAACATATTGACATATGCGGCATTTGTAACTGCACAGTTGATTGTCTCGTTGATTTTCGTGGACTGCGAGTAAACTTTTCTTGGATGCGTTCAACATTTTCCTTCGAACAACTAGGTCTTCCTGCTCCCTTTCGGTGTAGAACATTACCAGTTTCCTGAAATTGCGCTAACCAGCGTCTAATAGAATTACCTGAAGGAGGGTCTCTTTTGTTCGTAGTTCTGAATCGACGTTGAGTAATAATGACTGATTTAGTTTTGAAAAACCACAAAATACACATTGCTTTTTCTTGCACTGTATGACGTCTTAATTACCCAGAATGCAAATGCGCTAAGATTGCATTGTTGTCACGTAAATTTCGTTGAGTTTTTATTTACGAATACGTAAAAAGTTTTGAGTAATACTTATCATTCGAAAGTTAAAAGGTACGGAAACCCTGACAATACTTAATGAGCACCCTGTGTGTGTGATTGTGTAATTTTTATACTGATTTCAAATTTCAAATTATTGAAAAGAAAACATTGCTTATAAATTTCCAGTTTTCAATTATACCACTCTTTTTTTATACAATATTTCTAACATTTGTTTTTATTATACTTCAAAACATTTAAACTGAAAACAACAAGTTTATTTTTTTAAGAAAACGAACTAAACAAAACTGATACGAAATAATAGTTTTAAAAAGCTATATTCAACTTTATATTGATTTAAGAATCTCATCAATTCTTTTCACACATTGATTTTAAAAAAGAAATATTTTCTTTACCTGACATTCAAGAAATTTTTTTTCTTCTCATTTGTATTTTGTATTTTGCACTTTCATGTTTTCCCATATCTGATCACCGTTATCATATAACCTACTACGTATCATATAAACTATTAAAAAAAACTAATCTACAATTATAACTTTCCTTTATGGTGGTAGCATATAAATGTCTTAGACATGATAAATATATGTTTATGTTATTTATAATGATCAATTTGATCACAGACATCAAACGATTAAACAAAAAATATTTAATATAATCGCAGTGTGAAAGAACACTAATGAAATAATTATTTTAAAATCGACTCAAAATATTATAAACTTGAAATGAGAGGAAACCTATATTTTAATATCATCAAAAAGTTCATTAATTGAATATTATGGTAATATAAAATTAATAACTTTACAATATATTTAGAATTTATTAAAAGCATTTAAAAATAATTACTATAAATATTATTTACATTTTTGAAACAAATTTAGAAGGCATATTTTACCAAAATACTTGTGGTGATTGCTATATAAGCCAATTAATATCCTTCAAGCCGAAGGATCCCTTTTGTTTGATCGGTATGTTACTTGGCTACTAACCATAAGATTGGGAGTTCGGGCCTACCTCAATCAACACACACCCATAATACTAATGATAGTTAATAATTATTATTATAAATATACAATTATTTTAATAGCTATGCATTAAATGTAATTTTTTAAAGATTTTGAACGAATTTGTATCGCTTCAAATTATAGAATTTGTGCT
This sequence comes from Argiope argentata, assembly GCA_026289955.1. NCBI lineage: Eukaryota > Metazoa > Arthropoda > Arachnida > Araneae > Araneidae > Argiope > Argiope argentata. The sequence goes on from JAOUZG010006535.1 coordinate 2,291,929, forward strand.
ATTCTATAAGCTGTGTCATGCTATAACATTCAGAAGAAAAGAAATGGATGATGCGAACTATAAATTGAACATTAGTACCATTATCTTAATACTTACCATTTCCGTCTGTTTTTACTGATATCGTTTCGCTTTTGTTTCCTCGACCAGCACTGTTGAAAGCAACTATATAACAGTAATATTTGGTTCCACACTGCAAATCTTGAAGAAGATATTCTTTGCTGTCACCTTTCAGTCGGACTTCTTGCCATGTGCTTCCTTCCATTCTATTATATAAGTAGTACCCTAAGAAATTTTTTTATTTCAAAATTAATAATTTACAAATAACAAAAATATAGAAAAAGTCATGTACATAAATTAAATGAAATATTTTCCTTTTCACTATTGATGTTTGAGATAACACCTTGTAACATTAAACGAAGGATTTTTGTATATTTATAAATTTATTTCATATATCTCTGAAACAATCCTAATAACTCGTCAAATTATAAAAGAAAAAAAATATTTATTTTGGTGTCATTTCTAAAAAACGAATCTATGTAAATTAGCGCAATTTTACTAAAAAAATTCATTTTATAACTAATTATTTGGGATTTCTTCCATATGTTCTTATGCTGATAATATCATCTTAAAAATCGTGTTATCTCGTAAATTGTTATGATAGTTGCACCATTGACAAATGATGATAATTTATTAGTACTTCAAAATTTGTAGAGATGGCGCTGTATCACATTATCCTAATGCTAATATAGACTAAAATCCAATAGCAACAGCATAGTTATTGTGTCAACTATTTCTAATAACATGTTAAACTGATTGAATTTATGATTTATTTTAAATGTTCACATGCAGATAAAATAGAAAAATATTCATTTATAATCAATATGTGATTTGAATCGAAATCTCCGAAACGCGCTATTTTACAAAATAAATAAATAAAAAAATAAAATAAAAATAAAAATAAAGAATTAAAAGGAACTTTGCAGCGAAGTAAATCAAAAATTCTCTTTTTTTTGACATCCTTGATTCAGATGTTTAGCCATATACTTCTATCTATTTTGGTGGTTAGGTAACAACATAGGATTTTTTCCTCCCTTTTCATTACTTTTAAATTAAGAAATAATATAATTCAACATTGGAAGTAAAGCTTAATCAATGATATTATCTTTCCATGTTGAGTATCAAAGGCCAGGCATAGTCTAAACAAAAGACGCTATCAACTTTAATTTTGCAAATTCCCCAAATCGAGGAAGAAATTGATTTTTTGACACCACTTATTATAAAGCATATTTTTCTTTTACATTTTCTGAATACTTTAGGTTTAGACTAGATGTAAAAAAAACTTTTTATATCCATCAAGTAAATGAAAAAAAAATCCTTTTTTTTCTTTAGTATCAGAAGACAAATGTCGATAATTGAAGTTTTTCTTAAGTAAAGATAATTTACATTATGGATTATTTTACAAAAATCAATATTTCAAAGCTTAGATTGCAAATTAATTATTTACAAATACTAATATCATGTCATTATACGTAGACAAAATTGGAGTCAACTACTTTTATATTGCACATTTATTCTATCCTATTAAATGAGTAAGCTCAGTTATTTTTATCTTATTTACAAATTAATAAATTAATTATGCAGAGTGTCCCCTTAAAATCTTTCTGCCCCACATGAATTTGAGAAGTATAATAAGTATTTTCACAAACAGTTTGATACAGAGTATCATCAGTTACAGTCTCCTTTGGCAAAAGAATACAAATTTAAAGTTCTTATTTCCGAATGAATGACAAATATACCTGTATTATATATGGGAAAAGTTTATAATAGAATTAAAGAGATATTTAGTGTTAAAAGATACTTTCGTTGCGATAAAAATGTAAATGTCGGACATCATGTGCCACGATCAAAACGTATGAACTGGAAACTCTCAAAAACAGAAGAAAAATAACTATATTTTTGGACAAAAACTTTGATTAAATAGCATAAAGCCGTTTGAAAAGTGTCAGCTGATAAGTGAATTTTTCGTTTTATTTATCTTATTTTATTGCAAGATCTTCGACAATTGCGACTTAATAAATAGGTATTTTACACGTTTTGCAATTAAAATTACTACTCTCAGGAATTGTTTTAAACCGAAGATGTTCTACTATTTATTAACATATTTTTACACCATACTCTTTCTGAGATAAGATCTCTAATTTTGCTATTTGCCACCAGGATGCGCTGTAATTGATTTTAAAGCCCTGAAGTTAATGTGTAGTAGAAGGACTTAAGTTAATGGATTCTCTGTAAATAGATTCTTTAATTAAAATAAATTATTTAATGTTTCCAAATAAGATGACATAAAATAAAAGGGAGTTCTTTTAAGATTATTATTAATTATTATTATTAATTAATTATTATTTAATTTAAATTATTTAAATTATTATTATTATTTAAAATGTTAACATTTAAATAATTCATAAAATTAATCTATAATTGCAAAAAAGATTCTGTTTAAAACGTGCTTTAAATTTTCTTTATTTTCGTCAATTATAATCCTAAAATAACTGATCTAATTTTTAATAATAATGGTTCACCTCTGAATAACCTAGATTAAAACTAAAATCCTTTAAAAATAAAACTCCTTCAAAAATATTAATGCCATTTTTAATAATGAGTCAATAATTACTGCCTTCAAAGTATGTTTAAAATATTTGTTATTTCTAAGTAGTCATTAATCAGTCAAAAAATCATTTTATTAAATTGAATCAAAATGATTTTAAAATTGATTTTAAAAATAAGTAATTTTCAATAAAATCTATTAAATATACCAGCAATGATTATAATCCAAGAAAATGATATACAAGCGAAAGAAAACTTCTTTTTAAAATACAAATTCTTGGTGAACCAGATAACATGAGAATATACGTCAGAATAAGTCAATAAATTGATGAAGGTTTCATATATATTTTGAAAAAAATTATTTTACTAATCATTAATAATTTATAATAAATAAATGAATGTTTAAGATTTGGTTCTTATTAAAATTGTTAGAAACTGTTTTTTCTTACTTATATTATTAGAATTTTTTTTTAAATTTCTTATATTGCTACAAACTTTTGTTTCTTACTAATATTATTACTTACTTTTTAGTTTCTTACTTAGATTATTACAAACTGTTATTTTTTACTTATATAATTACACGCTTTTGTTTCTTTCTTATATTATTACAAGCTGTTGTTTCTTACTTATATTATTACAAACTTTTGTTTCTTACTTATTTATTGCAAACTTTTATTTTTCACTTATATTATTACAAATTTTTGTTTATAATTAATATTATTACAAACTTTAGTTTTAACTTATATTATTACAAACTCTTGTTCCTTATTAATAATATTTCACACAAATAACGTTATTGAAGGGTAAAATAAAAGAATTCAAATAACAACAATAATATTCCATTTGGACAATAATAATTCTTGTACTGCTATAAGTACCTTTTTTGACTGAAGGATCATTCATTCAAATTTTAAATTCCCGGCCACCTTATCTCTGTTCTTTATTGGGCTCGAATAGATTTGAAATTCATCCCTTCATTAATATGCATTATGCCGCCGCATCCAACAGAATTTGAAACTTCTAGGGATTAATTGCGGAACTAAACGCTTCAGCTATCGTTGCCGCACGAAATGGGTTTTGAACGATCCCCTAAGCCGCGGCAGCGTTCAACTCGGATTTCGCATGTAACTAACGTCCCGAAAGTGATGAGATGACGACCGCAGGCTGTCGTTAATGAAATTATAAGCCGCAACTGGAATGTTGCACCTTCATGTATGTCATCGTTTTCAACAATTAGATGCTAGGCACATATTGTCACACTCTTTAAATTGCAACATCGTTTGATATATTATGAAACAGATATTTCAGAGGTAAAATTTGAATGTCAAAATTGGTAATATCGTCGAATTATTATTCGTACTAGAGTTGAATAAACTTTTATCATGACTGTATGAATATTTTCACTTTAATGTATATTTCTTCGATTCATAAAAATAATTATTTTAGCATGCGATTCCATTGAGAATTGTATTTGAAAAGCTACAACTAGCGTTAGTCGAACTGTTAAATTGAATTTCTGCTATCGAATACAGCTGGTGTGGAAATCTTTGATTGCATTAATTATAAAACTGTCAGGCAGTGATTGCAATTATAGAATATAATTAAAATGTTGCACTTTTACACATATCATCGTTTTCAATAATTTAAATAAAGGCTCATGCAGTTATCATTTTTAAACTTGAACTAATACAAAAGTTTTGAAGTCAATAAACTAATATTTTTAAAATATAACTTTATTATTTTAATTGGAAATCCCATTGAGTTATTTTTGGAATTAGATTAGGATAAGTTTTAAGGTGTTTAGGCGAATGACTTAAGGGTTTCTGTAATTCATGATATTAATTACAATAACATGCAGTTAAATAGCACAACATAACTAAACTAAGTTGTCATTGTGGTTGCTACTAATGGCACTTACTATGTACAAGCCCGCTGATGCATCAGCGGATATAAGCCGAAATAAGCGTCTCTTGTTTGAAGCAGTGCCAACTACGATCAAGAATACGCCTTTAGCAATACACTCATCACATTCGCTTTCACAGGCACTTTTTTACAGGGAGCACATTCACACGCCTCACAGATGGAACATAGAAGAACAACCATACCCTAACCGAGAATCAAACCCAGGACATCTAAATCTAGACGCTACGTCTTGTTTTAGTAATTGCTTATTTAGTGACGCTTGTTTTAGTAATAACTTATTTTAATGTCAGTGTCCTTGCACTGGCATTAAAATAAGTTATTACTAAAACAAGCAAAGCTGTTATAATATAGATGAGAAAATTGTATTTTACAAAAGTAACTGTAAAATTGTCAGGCTGTTAATAAAATTTTAAACCACAACTGGAATGGAAAATGCAACGTATATTATTGTTTCTCGGTATTTTGACGGTAGGCTCAAATTACCATCGTTTTTACTCTTGAAGTTGTGGATCATTTTTTGATGACTTATGAAACAAATAAACATATAATTTTGAAACAAGATTTCTCGAATAGAAATAGCATTGCTATTATTTTCATTAAAATAATTTTAAATTAAGTATGTAAATATAATAAATATTTCTAAAACTCATGAAAATAATTATTGCATTATAGTTATATTGTATACTGTTATTAAACTAATGCATGCAATTAATAGATATATTAAACTAGAACTGAAGTATCAACACTATATCTTCTTAATTAAAATTTATAAGAATTTTAATGCTGAACATTTATTGATTTCACTTTTCACGGTGCAAAATAGTTCAAAATAAAAGTTATAAGAGCTTATTAAAATAGTCTTATGCGCTGAAAAATAAGGAATTAATCCTGATATTTTCAAAAGAATGTCTTGTTTATTTATAGAAATAGCTTACGAACAGAATGTTGAAAGAATACTTGTTAGTAGTATAATACAACAAAATATAATACTAATAAAAGTATTCGTATGACATAACAGAATATAATACTAATAAAGAGGATTATTATCATTTTTCTAAAATACCATTCAGGTGTTAAATTAATACTAAAATCCATTTCTCAACAATAAAGTAAGTTTAATGAACTAAGAAGATTAAAAACCTTGAGATCAGTTTTATAGTTGAGAGGATTATCAAGAAAATAGCTGAAATATGATATTGTTCTGAAGAAAATAATTAGATTTTTTTAAAAAAATTCATTTTAGATTTATTATTATTATTAAATAAATAAATCTTGTTTCTGGAAATATAATTTGACATATCCGTTATGTTATGAGGCGACATACGCAAAATTCATGATAACATGTTCAATAAAAAATGAATTTCTTTTCTAAAGACCCCCTTTTGCCTTTTTTCCTTCTGCCATTTATTTCTAAAGTAATATATTTATATATATTTGAAAAAAGAAACGCTCTTATGGGAAATGTTTCTATCTTAACTTAAAGCAAATTTTTTATCGAAAAAAGAGATTTCCTCTTCTAATGGCATTTTGACGTTTTCAACTCCTCTTATGTACGTGTTTTTTTTCCTTCCTCCCTGATAAAAAGTTTTCCACAAGAAGTATTTCGTATCTAAACTGATATTATTCAACCCCTGCCCTTCCGTGGATTGTGAAAAGTATAAATATCCTATATAAGGATAGGGAGGAGATGGGCAGAAAAATTGAGAAGGCACTAGATGCTTTTTTTCTGAATTTCTAACATCTATTTATTATACATTTTTTATGAAAAAAAGTTGAATTTATGGGAACTTAATTCTTAATTTTTATCACTGTGTGGATATGATTTTAAAAAAATTCATAAAAACTTTTAATCATTTTATTACATTGGGTGTAATCTGGAAAGCAATTTTCAATCTTTTTTACTTATTTAGACTAATTAGCAACTTTTTCAAGTAAATGAATACGTCGTATTGTAATTTATGCTATATAGTTAAATTGTTAAATATTACACGTTAATTACTGGTTGAAATAGAGTTGATTACAAAAAAACAAACAAAAAAACGCTGTTGTTGCTTATGGCACTTGCGTATGGGCAAGCCTCCCTCTGATGCAACAGCTGATTTAAGCCGAAAGGAGCGTCTTTTGGTTTAGTTTTAATCTAAATGCTTATATTTAGTTTCAATCTAAATTGTTCAGAAGTGAATCGATAGTATTAAAAATAAGATGATTTTATCTTTTTCAAAGATTATATCAGTGAATTTAGGATAATAATAGATAAAAATAAGGTAAATTTAAAGCACGTTTTAAATAGAACATATTTTGAAATTATAGAATAATTTCACGAATTTTTCAGCGATTAATATTTTAAATTATAATCTTAAAAGAACTCCCTTTTATTTTGTTACCTTATTTTGGAACATTAAATTATTTATTTCAATTAAAGTACCAGTTTACAGAGAATACATTTAATTAAGTCCTTCTACTACGCATTAACTTTAAAATCAATTACAAAGCCTGTTGGTGGCAAATAGCAAAATTAGTTATCTTATCTCAGAAAGGGCATGGTGAAAAAATACGTTATGAAATAGTAGAACATATTCGATTTTAAATCAATTCATGGCTTAAGAGTAGTAATTCTAATTGCAAAACATGTAAAATTCATATTTATTAAGTCGCGATTTTCAAAGATATTGCAATAAAATTGTAGAATTAAAAAAAACTGACTTATCAACTGATACTTTTATTTTTGGTATTCAAAAGTCTTTATGAAATTTAATCTATTGTCCATAAACATTGTTATTTTTCTTCTAATTTTTGAAGTATCGCCAACTAGAGCCAAGATTGCGACTTTAGCTACACACTCGCCAAATTTGCTTACACAGCCTCCCCTTTCCCAGGTAGGCATAGTCACATATCTCTCAGATACCACACAGAAGAGCAACCATGCCCGAACCCGGAACTCCCAGAACACGAGGAAGATGCGCTACCTCTGTGAAACCAGAAAACCGGAAAAAAAAACATTGATCCTTTAATGAAAACCTTTAATGAAATCAGATAACTGAACTAAAATTAAGTCAAATGGCTTATGATTGAAGAACTAGTCTCATGTTTTAATTTTTGTTAAATTTTAATTTACCAAATACAGTGTTTCAAAAAATGTACCGATAATTCAATTTGATACCGTATTACATTACGCTCTGTATGAATTTTGATTTGAACATAAGCTATTAAATTTCTCACTCTGAAAAGTAATGGGAGGCATTAATTACCTATCATTATGCATATATAAGTTTAAGGATTGCCTTTAGAGCCTAAAAATCTAAAAAGTAGTTGAATTTTTTTTTGTATTTTCTATGGCATAATGAAACTGTTTTTGTTCCATTTTACGATTTTTTTTTATTATAATCACTATCCGATGCGAATATTTTAACTATTCATTCACCACAGCATCAATTAAAGAGGATGTAAGCAGGTAATATTTAACAGATATCTAATATTTTATTATTTATATCATAACAAAAATTTGATTTATTCTTATGTGACTTGGTAGACCAACTTATTATAAAACTATTAATCTAATCAAAACTATTTTTAATAAGGACGCATGCATGCATAAAGAAATTTTAAATAACATATCAACGTTAAAACTAAATTAGTTATGATAAGTAAAAGGGAAGAAAAATGCAAAACAATTTAACTGAATATATTCTATTCAGTGAGATTTTGATTTATTTACAAAGAACAACAGTAAAATATATAGAATATGGAATATTTAAATTAAAAAAGTAAAACAAAATCATATCAAATATAGTGATTTTTTTAATAAAAAAGGGATTCAATCAAATGACTTCGTTTAAAATTAAATTATTAAATATATTATTCTTCAAATTTCTTTAAGTAATGATTTTATTTATTTAAATAAGGCAAAGATCCATTATTTTATTTTTTATATTACAACTATCTATAGGACAAAAGAAATTTTAAAAAAATATTTAAAAAAATGTACAGTATTTTAAGAAAATTGATAGTTAATTATAATGTTGTAGAAAATGGAAATCACACATTTTTTTCTTAATGACGAAATTAGAAATAAAAAGCAGAAAATAAATCGTTTTCTCTGAATCAAATATATTTCCTAACTATCGATTTTATAAATTACCCTTTCCAATAACTGCCCATCTTAGAAAATGTCTCTATAACAGAGCATCATTTTGTAGATTATTTTAAGTACAGGATTTATTTAATAGTGGTATCGTATTACTTTAAGTAGTAAATCGATTAATTTCATCTCTCCGTATGCTAATGATGAATGAATTTCTTCTTAGACGTTTGGATGTATAGAAAATTGATTAAGATCTGCCGTATTAAATCTGGAGAAGATTAAAGGCCCCTACAATAGGGAAGATCAAATTCCTTAAAAGTAGATTATAGATTCGAACATCATTCTTGTCGATTTGCATCGATTTGGAATTTCAAGGCTTGCACAAATATTCGAGGGTAAGCTTCAAATTGAATTTAAACCAGTCAATCGGATAAGCAACTGGCTCAAACGTATACAGGATGCACAGTGCAATAGTTGACAATATTTAGTATCCAAACGTTAGGATAGCATATATTCCTAATAGGAGAATATATAAATATAACAAACACATAGTTTATTTATTTTGAGTCCCTAATACAATATTTAAATGATTTCTATAAACTAATTTGTACCCATTTCTTTAAACGCATTTTCTTCTACTACTGGTTTTTGATTTACCCAATCAAAGCACTAATAACAATAGATACCTTGCATTATTGTTCTGATATTTACATGATAATGGTTGACTTCTATAAAGGCTATAATATCAGGGGTAAAAATCACTTAAAATATTGTAATTTGGCATATGGTTGTTTTGATATATTATATAGACTTTTATACAACTTTTAATAAAACAATTGAGTAGCTTTCGGTTTGAGAGTCATAAGTATCGCTCACATAAGTAAAATTCACGGCGGTGTTTCGTTTCCACCTTTAAGCTTTTATATTAACTAATCCTTTAAGAGGCCATTTTTGTCTAATCATGCTATGTTAAAATATATTTAGAATTGAAACTGGTTCTAGAAAAGGGATTCATTTAACTTAATATATGAATTTAATTTGGTTAATTAAAAGTATAAAAATGAAAGCACGTCATTTTGTGTGAGATAAAGCTCAGAAATATCCATGTTTCCGTCTTATTATAAAAGGTGCCCATACGTATCCCAGTCTATATAACTACAATCGAAAATTGATAAATTTGGCGAGAAACTTACTTCCGACGGCTAGAGGAGAGAAAAATATGTATAAGATCCTAATTTTGATTTTCTTGATAATAAATTGATGATTTGAATTCATGAAACCAAGAAAAGACAGTGAGCTTTTTCATTCTTTGACTCTATTTTGAAAATGATCAATGCAAAATAAATATTTTCTCATTAATTGCACTATTTGATAATATTTTCACAGATATTTTACTTTTCACTAATTGATGGACAAAAAAAGTAAACAACCATTCCATAGAAATAAAAGGTTATCTTTTTTTTTCAATGGTTTTATGATAATTTTTTAATGAAAGAAGAACGTTAGAATATATATATATATATATATATATATACTTAAAATTAGAATTAGACAAGAAATATTTTAATTCATATTACAATTTTTTATAAAAGAGTTTTTCACATTTTTCTTTAAGCAAAATTTATTATTTATGAATAAGTGAGTAAATTCTTAATATATTAATTCAAGTAAGTTATTAAATTCACTATATTAATTCAATCCCACATATTACTGAGATATACTACAGAATAAAAAGGATATACGAACCTGCAACAGGGGCATCAGGTGTAACATTAATTTCCCAAGACATTTTAATTGTTTTTGATGTAGTGTAGTAAGACTTAATTGCTGGTGTACCAGGACTATCTGTAAAAGTATAGCATAACTGATAAGTAATCATTTTGAAAATGTGGACAAATTAATTCCGTAAAATTTGTTTCATTGTAACTTGTTAAAATCCAACGTATTAAATTTCAAGGGAATTATATGCATATAGAAACATTTTTCACAAGATTGATTCATTATAATTCTAAGAATGTATGTCTTATAATATTCTATGATATTTTTAATTTTGCAATATAAATATTATGAAATATTGGATTGAATTCTTTTAAACCTAGTTTTTGGTAGCCCTACTAATGTAAAATCAAAACTTAATTATATGGAATTTAATAATGAATATTATCTTAAATTCTTAAGAAATGTAATTATTAAAATGTGTGAAGAAACATTAAAGTTTACAATTTCAACGGTCTAGGAATAAGCAAATTCGTGAAAATTAGATTGCAAAATCCGAAAGTGAAGGAAATTAGAAAAAAGATATATCCTTTTTGCATATAATACATAATTTTTTATATAGTGAAACGTTTTTATGGGATTTAGTTTCCTGACACTTAAAAGTATGACTATTTTAAATAAACATATTGTAAGAACACTACAATATACTATAGAATATTAAAATATCATTATATATAGAAATCTAGATATAACATTACAATGAATTAGTCACATAGTGTAGAGGAAATTAACTTTCAAAATCCAGATCTAAATCATCCAATTTACCGAATAAATCATCAAATTTATTTTAAAGATCTTTGATCATATTTATACCATATTTTCTTCAAAGTTTTGACAAACAAATCATTCTACATCTCAAAAAAGATGTACTTACCTTAAAAGTAATTCATAAATTAATCATTAATTTAATTTATTAATTGAAATAAGGGTAAAAAAAATAACTCAATTAACTAACATGGTTACCAAATATATTCGAAAAGTTTTTGTAAAAATAATGAATTCAAGTGATGAATGAAACACAAGAGCTGATGCAATAAGCATATTCATAAACTTTGAAATGTAATTCTTAATTTTTTACAGTAGTTTATGTTTGATAATGTTGAAACACAAAATCATTTTAAAAATAATATTAAGTAATTCCGTAATAGTCACAAATCAAAGTACATATTTTTGTTAAGAACCTCTCAAAAAATAGAAAGCACCTTTCTACTATTATATATGACGCATTAGCTAATTAATACAAATATTGTTAATCATAATTCAATATTTTTTCCCTATTAAAGTATCCTCACTATTATTCTTTAATAATGCTGTAGGTATATGTGAAATAAATACGCATATTTCATAATATGATAGATAGCTGTATAGTTGAATAATAACATCTATATTGAAATGTATCTTCTAGAAAAGAAATGCAGAAATATATTTTGCAGACAACATACATACAGACATACATATTAACGTACTTTAAAATATATTATATTTTCGCACAGTGAATTCAGATTTCAGTTTCGCAAAATTCGTATTATATCTGATTTTATGGGAAATATTGACTTTCAAATGACAGCATAATTATTTTATTATTAATATATACCCTCACAAATAAAAATTACTAAAATATTTTCTATATCACTATATCAGATATTGTTGTAATGTATGTTTGCATATACATTAATAGTACAGATCATCATCATATTCCTGTGCCTCTTTGCATTCATAGAAACCGAATCGAGACAAAATTCTTCTATTCTTTAGTTCAAAAGTTTTTAGTAATCTCCATTCCCATATTACATTTACGTAATAAAGGATATCTTTTTTTGTTTTTCAATATATTTTTCTTATCTTTTAAACTATCTCACGTTGACGAAAGCGTGAATATTTTTGCTTCTATATTCATTTTGATTCTCGAATTTCATTAGACGTATTCAAAATAATTTTGTGTCTTCATTTCACTTTCAACTAAGGACAAATATACTTTCAAAGATATTTTAGGGTGAGAGATGACACTCTTTTTGTACAAGAAACACATAAAGTAAATAGTCTGAAAAATATGGTCCATACATATAAAAAATATGTCTTTTTTAAATTTTTAAATTTTAATATTTATTATTCACAACATAATGAAACTCAAGTCTTCATGAAAGGATATATAATATTCTTATAAATAATTAAAATTTTATTAGCATTATTCAAATTTAATAAGTATTTCTATCCTTTTTCTTTGTTATTAAAGTAATATAATTAGTTTGTAAGATATCAAAATATAATAAACTTAATCAATACCAGAAAGGAAATAGCTTTAAATTCCCTTCATCTCATTAATTCATTTGGTTGGAATCCCACTATTTCCTTAATTTTCTCCTGAGGGGATAAGTAATTTTTTCAAGCTATTTATAAAATATATTATCTTAATGTTACAGTAATTTCCAGTTTAGAGTGGGCACGAAATCAATATTACCTTTGTCATTTAGTTTCTATATACAGTTACAAGTAAAAATGAAATCTTCAGAGGAGGCTAAATACATTTTCGTCACATAAAAGAATTGATATAAAAGAAGCATACAATTAAGAATTATATGACTTCTCCAGAAAAATTATAAATTCTTTCAGAACTCGTGTAATCATGTATTTTTAAAGAAAAAAAAACTTTTAAAAACAATAAAAATGACTAAGCAAAAGCCAACTTCAATTTATGAATGTACTGAATAAATATTTCCTAAAATTTTAAAGTAATATTTGCATTTGAAGATAAACATTTTAAAGTAATATTAGTAAGAGCAGATTATTAATTATGTTACTTTTAAATTCTATAACCAAAAGTTTTCTAAATAAATTACTAATTATTAAATACTTGCATGCACTTTCTCTTTAAAAGTAGTTTCAGGGTAATCATAAAGTAGTTGAATAGTAAATAATTATATATA
>JAOUZG010006535.1:2319606-2334208 GCA_026289955.1 Argiope argentata
TATATATACAGAGAGAGAGAGAGAGAGAGATTCTTAAAAAGCATATTTTAACTTTTTTGATGCTATGGGAAAAGCTACATTTCTTTCTAGATTTGTTTGGTAGAATTCAAATCAACCGGAGATACTGATAAAGATACATACTCAAGCATTCCCTCTTTAAAACATACACATACACTCACTCACACATACATACATGCATGCACACAAACACAAACTCACGCATACGAACACACAAACACACACAAACACATACACACATACATACGCACGTACACACCAACACATACATACAAATATATACACTCACATATGAATATACACCCACACCGCACATACACATATAATTTAAATATATGCCGATAATTCATATTTTATTTGATCATGATGAAAAAATATGCGTATGTCTGTGGATATGACATTGCTCATTTATTTAGTGAAATTCCAATATATTTCAGGAATATTTAGTTATATTCTATGAAATAATTGATTTCATACTTTAGACAGAGCATACATATTTCATTATTTGGATGATAAAAGATCCATTATCTAAAACAGATATAACTGATTATCTTTATACCTTATGAAGTTTTTTTCTTTATTTATTTCCATTATTCAGCAAAATGTTTAGAATCGGAACAATTTGAATGACGATCTCAGAAAGAAAAGCTTCTTTATTTAATACTTCTTAACAATCAGCAATCAATATCAACCAACGGGAAACACAATGCTTTCCTTTGTTTCCAATGTTTCCACCTTTTGTTTTCTCAAATGTGAATGAAATCTCACAAAGCTATAAGTTTTCACATTCTTTCTATCGGTAGTGTCCTCGAGATCAAAACAAATTATAAGCTAGAAAAGTCTGGTTTCAACTTTTCTACCTCCTTTAAAATTTATAAAAAATGTAACAAAGTAATGTATTTGCTTCTAAAGATTTCTGCACACTGGTTTGAAGCTTTCAAAAATCGAGTTTTAGGCCCATGTAGATTATTATTTGTTTCAAAGAAATTTTCGAGAATCGCACTGTTATAATTTAACAGAATCTTAATTTACAAACATTACGGATTTAACTGAAAAGATGTTTTGAATAATTTTTCAAAAATGTAGCTTCTGGAATAATGAATTACGTCTGATATAGATGCAATGATACTTGAAAAGTAATCTATTATGATGGTAATATTTATAAATTTATGAGGATGGTGAAAACTGACATTTAGAAATTGCTTTTAATAACGTTGAATATATTATTTTGTCTATTGATCAATATGAACATGCAGAAGTTTACATGAAATTGAAGAAATATAAAATCAAATTTGTTTTCTTAAAGTGTTTAATACCGAATTAATTACCCATCCGTTTCTTTGAAATGGATCATTTTTCTTAAAATTTGTTTCCTTGCTAAATAATGAGAAACAGAAAGTAAATTATTTTCAAACGTTAAAAGTTTTTAATTTCTCACCAAATTTGAATTTAGTATTATCTCACTTCCATTACGATAAAGTTGAATTCCTATAATTTATAATTGATACTCTTAGTATGTATCTTTTCTATTAATGTTTGACTAAAATATTTTGATTTTTAATTTATATCCAAATTTCAGCAAGAATTATTTAAGCAATAGGGATGTAATTTGTAAAGAGAATTTATATATTGTTTAGCTAAGCAAATGAACATAATTATTATATGCTTGCTAATCTAACAAAATAATTATTTTATGCTTGTTCATCTAACGAACAGAATTACTTTTGATTGCTAATTTAACGAAAAAAATTACTTTATGTTTGCTGATCTAATGAACAAAATTATTGGATACTATTTTATGCTTTATAATTTATAGAACAAATTTATTTTAGGAATTTTGATGTAAATTTGATATATGACTGTATAATGACAAAATCAAGAAACGAAATTTGAAGAAGGCGAAAATGTCCGAAAAAAGTATCTCTGAAAGTGAATAATCTTAATCTATCTATCTATATATATAATGAATAATCTCTCTCTCTCTCTCTTTACATATATATATATATATATATATATATATATATATATAATTAACCCTTTTATGACCCGAAAAACCTTTTCGGCCCTTTTCGGGTCATAAAAGTTACTTTTTTAGACAATAGTCTAACTCTTTATAGAAAAAAAATTCCACTTTTTATTGGAATCCTTGTTTGATGGTGACCCTTGAGAAAGTCATCAGGCCGGATTTCTCATTTTTTCACTTACATATCTGTTTTTCATTCTTCTTAGTTCCACTATGTCTAGGAATAGCAGCATATGCGCTCTCTTAATACATTTGTGTATCTTTCTAATTTATAATAAAAATGGCAATTTACTATATTTACCTCTTTTAAAATTGTTTAAGTATATATATATATATATATATATATATATATATATATATATATATATATATATATACAAGCATGCAAAGCAAAATAATTGACCTTTTGATTATTACTGGAATTTGAAGGTAGCATTAAATACAGAAATGTAAAATCATCATTTCTTTATCTTACCTTTTTACTGAATTATGCCTAATTATTTATTCTTAAGTAATTTACTTATTGCATTCAGCTAAAACACTCAACTCTTATACGAGAAGAATAATTCCGCGCAAAAAAGAAAGTAGAATCCTTTTTCAAAAATTTTCTCTTCAAATTCGTTAAACCATTCTAATTTGAATTGTATTAAGTTTCTTTAGAAAACTGTTATCTGCGCCTCAGGGAAATCTACACAGCATCCAGAGTCTCAAAAAATGTGAATTAATTTGAATTTTTATAATTTGAGACGGAAAACAGCAAGTGAGGTACGCATTAATTGAAATGAAGCTAAGCATTATAATATAATTGAAAGCTAATTATCCTCACTTTTTGGATAACAAATGAAGACCCATTTTAGAATAAATATAAAAAGTAACGTAGTTGGCGATTTAATTAAATGATTATCAAAGCAAATTCTTTATTCTTTCGAAATGAATTATCTGAACGCAGATATTTTTAAATTTATTTCTTTCAGGTATATTTCATTATAAAACTAATCCATTTAGAAGGTTCTGCATTGTTTTCGAACTGCATTTAATTTCAGTGTTTATCAACCTTCTGTGCGTTTATTTGTTGACTTTCATTTTAAAACAGGTGTTGATTAAATTATTTAACATTTTCATACTGACAGACTGATATTTTGTTTAAGTCTATTTTCCTTAAAATGCAATAGTTTGAAAAAGGTTTTATTATTATTACGTACGTATTATTACATATGCACATAAATGAAGGAAATATATACAATATCTTCAAATATTGTGTGCTATTAGTGTGGTATTATTATTTTTAGTTTTCAATAATATTTATCCTTCTGATTACATTGAAGGAAAACAATAGCTCGCCCTAGCATAAAAACAAACACTTTATTTAGTCAGCTTCTATTATGATTGTTATTAAAACTATGTTAATATAAATTATACTTTATGTAAATATCAGTATTGAGACTTATTCGATACATCTTAAATATTACAATGAGATTCCATTTAGTGTTATTATTGTTTTACAGTTATGTGTTTGAAATAGATACATATTTTTAGAAAAATAATCATTTTATTATAAATAAAATTTAATTTATTACATATAACTCTTAGAACTATTTAAAATTTTTCAAAATAATAAAAAAAAAGAAAATTTATTAGAATCGCTTTGAATGGAGGTACATGTGGTTCCAACACTTTTAGATTATTAGAAACCAGCTATCTCACTCAAGCAAAAATAATGACACCCAAGCAATAAATGATTAAAGATAGATTTAGCTATTCATTCTGTATAAATGTAAGAAAACTAAAATAAATGTATTTGTCTAAAAATAAGTTGCATGAGCAATAGTTATTTTTACCTACAAAATTGGTATCCAGTTTCTAAGAAATATTTTAAACATGATTTTTTTTAAAAAAAGAATAAGAATGCTTCGAAAGGAAGTAGAGGCTGCTTCAACACTTCTATATCCTTAGGAACTTGCTAACTCATTCAAGCAGAAATAATGGAATACGATTAATAAATGATTAAAGATAGATTTTTCTATTGATTAATTCTCTTTCTGTATCAATGAAAGATGATTGTAATAAAAACATTTCTCTTAAAGTAAGCTTTGCGAGAAATGATTATTTTTACCTACCGAGTGGGTATATAGTTTCTTGACTTTTTTAATGGTGTCGTTAAATGGATTATTTGATTAATGTTTGTCTTGCAAAACTAACGATATACTAGAAAGATTATGTATTACCAGGATGACCTAAATTTATGTTGATCAATAAAAACATTTTTTTTAATACAGCATCGTTAACTGAATACATAAAAAGATATATTCCTTTAATGGCCTGAAAATACTATCAACATATAACTTAGTATTGTTTTAAATTTTGTGTAAATTAAATGTAGATATCGTAAATATTTCTGAATTGTTGTGCAAATATCGTAAATATTTATAAATAATTTAATTCTATAAAATTAATTGTAGTGGAATCGTGTGCCAGTGAGAAAAGACCGTACTAAGGGAATTTACAACAACCATTTTTGACCAATTTGGCGATAGAGGTGCGTTGGAGACATGACGAAGTCACTAAAGGTTTTACTACACGCTAATATGTGTAGTAGAAGCTAAGAAATAACGATTTGTTCTTAAAGAAAATTGGAGAAAATTTTGGACTTTCCTGGAACGACAAAGAGCTTTCCCCCTTTGCCTGTCCACTTCAGTGGGATGCTATTTAAGACTCGCCTTAAAGGTAGGCAGATAAGTTGAGTTTGAAAAGCGAGCTACGTTTGGCTGGCTTAGATAAAGTGCTTTTTATCTCGTCTACTGTCATTTGAAATTAGCGGATTGATTAGAGTTAATTAATTTTGAAATAGGTAGCTTTAGTTGTGAATATTTAAAACGCTTTTTTCAAAGACAATAAAGTTTGTATTTTATTATCACTCTTGTGTGAGAATTACTAGTATTTTCGTAACAATATCAAGATGCTCTTCATGCTTGTTGATTAGATTGTAAAACCGTAGCTAATCTCAAAATCCATTTAATCCCTTAACGCTTTTTTGTTTTCCTTTATCGGTTTAGATAAAATTTAAACTTCTGGATTGTATTTATGTTGATGCAACAAAGAATAGGTTAACTTGAGGTGCTAGAAAATGAGGATTGATATTTCATATCGACTTATAATGCCTTCTAGTGAATTTATTTCGAGTTAAATGTCTGAAAAAATTAATTAATATATTGTCCACAATTAGGAAATAAATAAAAAAAGTATCATTTTTTCTATGCGTTTTAAAAAACCCTTTTAATTTTTAATGTGATATCCAAATGAAAGAAAAGCATTTTTTTAATAATAAAGGAGTAAATATGCTAATCAATCACTAAATGTTTGTTACTTATCAAATATGAACCTTAAATATAATTTTAAAGATGCAAACCTATCGTGTGAATCGTATTAATAAAACCCCAAAAACATAAAAGAAGGAATCTTCTCCAAAACAACTGAAACATAAATAACTGCAAAGCAGTCGCTTATTTTAGATTCATTTACATATGATTTCTTGAATTAAAAAAAATAATTCTATAAACTATTCGGGAAAATAATAATTCTTCTACGAGGGAAAAAATAATTCTATAAAATATTCCATAAATATTATTGCTAACTGCATGGATTATATAATATAACTACATTACTAGTACAACCTGGAGTAGTTGTCCCTGAATATTCTCGAATACTATATATTATGTATTTTTCTCTCTTTCTTAGCATAAAACTGTGGCCTTTGATTGAGACCGTATATACCATTGTTGAACATTGCATTTGTCATGTTATTATTGAACAAAATTTATGAAATATAGAAACTTTCACCTGAAGCTGACTATTTAATTGTATCTATTGGGGAATGTGACGTAAAACTAAAGTTTTAGGGTACTTTCGTATTGCACTATCGATCCGCGAACAACACCAAATTTCATTTTGGTGGTGAAAATTTTTTAATGCTTTTGAATACGCAGTAAACCAATTTTGGCGAGTAAGCAATCTATTGGCGACTGTTTTTGATTTGGCGAAAATGAACGATGGCCTAATACTTAAGTACTAGTTGTAGTTCTAAGATAACATACCGAAATTCATTGATTTATTGCATTGCGTTTACGAGTTATTGAGCTTATATTCTTTCGAAAATGCACAATGATAACCCAATTGACAGAATTATTTTAAACTTTGATAGTTATTTATATTTTAGATATAGACGCATGGAATTTTGTCTATGTTGCTCTTTATGTTTTGTAGACAACGAATTTACTTGAATGCAAAAGGTCAGTCAGAT
The DNA here is from genome assembly GCA_026289955.1 of Argiope argentata. Lineage (NCBI taxonomy): Eukaryota > Metazoa > Arthropoda > Arachnida > Araneae > Araneidae > Argiope > Argiope argentata. The sequence continues at coordinate 2,325,945 of JAOUZG010006535.1, forward strand.
AGAATTCCTACAAATATAATTTGTCAAATTTGATTGATGGTCGTAATTCCACATTCTAAATTTAAAACATCTAACTTAAAATGCTTTTGAGTTATCATGCTTACGTCATTTCTCACCCACAAATATATACAGCGGCAAAAGTAAGATTTTTGGAAGTAAAAAAGGTTTAAAACGTTGAGATTCTGCACAATTTTTAGTTCGAATTTTTCGATATTAATTACGATATTACACGATAATCCATTAATATTACATTCGATATTAATATTACGAGAAAATAAAACTCAACTTTATGAAATTTTCAAAATTGTAACTTTTGCCTCAATTGTCACAATGTTGTATTATGAAATAGATTGTATATTTAACTAAAAAAATATTTTTAAAATTTATTTTCTACTAGTATATGCAAAGTGAAATATTATCCTGCTATATAACTCAACTCGATAAAATGTAAATATCTGAAATCTAATCCATATAAACTACTTAAAGAGCTTTTAAGTCATTTCTCAGCCACAAAGAATGCTTTTATTCTCATCAGACACTTTTTTCTATACATAAAATTAATAAAAAAGTATCTCAAGTGTAAATAATCAAAATTATAAATACGACCCTGTTTTCCGGATTTTATATTTAGGTTTAAAAAAAGGAACTCTTAAGTATTCACAACGAACTCTGCAACATAAATAAACATATGAAAATAATCACGGAGAAAACGTCATTCAGTGATTTCCACAGCTATTTTTGTTGATTCAAGAAACTCATTTCAAAAAAGTATTGGAGAGAAAAAGACGAGAAGACATCCAATAAAGCCATCGAATCGTCGATAAGGGCAGAGTAAATCACTCAAAATCATTGAAGAAAGAAGTGTGTTTACATAGTGGGCAATTTAAAAATTTATCACAAGAATTCACGCCAAATTCAACAATTAAAAAAAAGGAATGAAATAGTTTTAATTTCTATTTAAGATATAGTTCATCCATTTGAAAGCCGAATGTCAGAAACTGTCTGTTTCAAATATTCAGTAATAATTTATATTACTTTTTTTATATTTGTATAACAAGCATTCTTCACAATATGCAAGTCATACATAAAATAAAGTGTTGGACAATTAAAAAGAGAAATACAATCCTGTTATTTAATCCAGGAGATTAATTTATGATATAAAATTTTAATATAAGTAAAATTTCGATAATTACATTCATGTTAAAACGAAAAATAGGCACTGTTACATCTAGAATTTTTGCTTTCTAGAATAGAGGAATTCAAGACAAACTTAAGTCCCTACTAAAACTTCGTTTATTTTGTTTTATGGTTATAATATTTAAAACACATATTGATTAAGCAAATCATATTTTAAATTTATATTATTATTATCATACAGAAATATGAGATTCCTTCAATACAGTATGCAGATGAAAATTTTATTACACTATTTTTTTCAATCATGCGTAAATTAAATTAAACTATAATTCTAACTGATATTACTAATTACAAATCATTTAGCTTTAAATCATATATTTGATAAAGGAGTTACAAATTTAAACTACATACATTTAAGCATATATTTAATTAATTTAATACTTACTACTTATAATGCATATAAAAATAGCCTATATTTAATTATGTTAAAATTGCTACTTTATAAAGCATATTCATTATAAATGAGTTTAAATTAATTGCTTCAGATTAAATTGCTATTCATTTTATTCAGAAATAGGCCTTTATTTTCTGTGCTATATCATTAAATTGCATTTTATTCTTTTGGAACTTGTTGTCATATTAATTTTTTAAAAAACAACCTAATATGGGAATTTATTAATGAATTCCACGTCATTTGTACCCAAATATAACAGTTTTTTGATATTTTTAATTTATAATTTGGAAAATTTAAGTATCATCCTATACACTAGCGGCATTCAAAAATCGGATTCAACAGTTGCTTATTGCTGCTTAAACTCGCAGCTAAGCAAAAGTAAAGATAAATAGACGATATAAATCACAACAGCCATCTGAAAAGTCGCCATAAACAAAATTGAAATGGAAATCAAAACACAATCCCGGAATAAAAACTATAATGAGCTCATATAAATCACAAATTAGAATATGTATTAAACATTATTTCATGATATTCTCTCCTTGTATATTTTTAGTTTAATTTTTTTAAATTTTTTTTCATAAAATTTAAACATAAAATTCTGCTTAATTACGGCGACAGTTATTTAAGAGGATAAAATAAATTTTAGAAATGTGCTCTGATGCTATACAGGATAGAACGTTTCTCCTATAGCTACCACATTTGACTCATAAATGCTTAAATGATTCAGCTTATGTACCTAGATATAAAGCAGAATGAAACAATTGATGGAATTTTGAATGATTCTTCAATTTGGAATCATATAATTATCGCAAACGTCCTAAAGAAACATAGAAAAATTATTAACAACAATTTTTTCAAAAATAAATGGCTTTGAATTTTTTTTGTATAATTCTTTATATAGCTCCTTTTTAGCACTTTTCACCAAAGTAACAGTTAGACAACATATATAAAAAATAGTTACGATGGGTGCCTTACATTTTCACATATTTAGTTTTGACAACGTTTTGTTGATTCCTCAGATGCAATCAACATCCAATTTGTTCGATATAAGAAATGCCGTGGTTTGATTTGCGTGCTTATTTTATACTTAATTGCCTAAATCAAATGAAACTGCTTGCAGACTTTCAGAATCGTACGAATTCAGTAATTTCTTTTTGCCAACATTTGGCAAACCTCCAAATTATTTAATGGCTAAGTACTTTGCAGAAGCGCCAAGTCTTGCTAAATTGCTTAATTCCAAGAAAAAATAAACATCAAATTAAATTTGTTTTTAGTATTTTGATAATATAAATGAAACAGATTATTGTAAATTATTGTACGATTATATTATTCGATATTTGGCAATAATTTTTCAACATTGCAATCATTGTTTATTTTCATTAAAAATTTTACATTATGAATTAGCTTCATCATTTTACATTTCGTTTAAAATTCATTCTACAATCTTCTTTATTCATTCTTCATTTTACATTTTTCTTTATTCATACTTCATTCTACATTCTTCTTTATTTATACTTCATTCTAGAATCTCCTTTATTTATTCTACATTCTACACTCTTCTTTATTCATTCTTCATTTAAAAATTCTACTTTCTACATTCTTCATTTAAAAATTCTACATTCTACATTCTTTATTTAAAAATTCTATGTTACATTTATGCTACGAAGAGTACTGATTCACTCCAGTTTCTGGGTAATTTTTAGAAGTGAACTATACACATTTCTGTTAAATGTTTAGTTGATCTTAATTAATCTTTAATTAATCTGAATCCGTTTAATTGCTTTTCTCTTTGATCAGAATGCATCACACGGTTTCTTGAAACATTATGTTGTCTTACTCCCGCTCCAAACATCAATTAATGGGTTTTTTTTCGTTTCCACATCAATAAATGTTAGTTATCAATAGATCTTACTGGTCACTTTGAATTCCGAACTTCAAGAATCGAAGGAGATATTTTTCTTCATTTAGACGTCAGTTAAAACTGGTTTGGTGAAAGCGTATTTCTTTTGAAAAGGTATTGGAAAAAGGTTGAATGCGTACTTTTGCCTAAAAATACTTAAAGTTTTAGTCTTAAAGTCTTTATTTTCAAATAATGTGAGGTAAGTTAAAGGATAATTTTATTTATGAATACAGTGCATATTTTTTATTTATTGTCTTAATAATAATTTTAGAGACTTCTCTGATATCTCTTATGTAATAATGAAAAAGTAACGCACATTGGATAAACTGCTTTAATCTTTGAATTATTTATTCCGAGATGAAGACAAATTAGAAAACAAGACAATTTTTAATTGCATCCCTCTATTTTCACCAATACATTTTGGAAGCAATACAGAGATTAAATCGTTAATGATTTAACGAATTATAACGGATTTTTCTATATAATTGAAATAGAATTTCAATTTAATTAAAATAAAACAAAACAGTGAAGTTTTTCTTATATGGAATCAAAAATATTACGATACAAATTTTTCCATCATAATGAAATTTATAATATATTCTCTCAATAATACAAATTTATATTTATAAAGTTTTTCCAGAATTGTATTAGTTTTAAAATTAAGAAGGCTAATTTTCAAAAATATATTTCTTCGTTGATCTATATTTCAAACCTTTCATTTGCCTCATATAATATTTAATTTTGTCGGCTTTTGTCCCTAAAGTTGAACTCTAAGGAAAAAATTATCGTGCTTAATATATGTGAGGTGTACAAGTGGAATAAGAAATTATAGTATCATGAGATTGATGAGAAGATTGATGGCCTAAATATAATAGAATTAAATATTATTGTAATGGTAGGGATTTTTTTTTTCGAATGTTTTAAGGTCATAATAAGTAGGGCATATGTGAAACAATTTGATATTTTAAAAAATGTGGTTTTTTTTTTTTTGGAAAAATTGTGGAAATAAATTTCACAATAAGATATTTAATTAACAATATATACAATCAACCGTTTGTCGATGGAGACAGTTAGTTTTAAAATTATGTTATGTTTCAAAATATAAAATGTTCATTCCTAAACCCTTAACTGAGATTCACTTTTTCATTTACATGAAGATAAATCTCTCATCTGTAGAAATAACTTAAAATACTCTTAGTCTTCTTAGTTCATTCACTAGCATGACATTCTTATAAAACACAAAATTGTGATTTTACAGCAATAATGATTCTTTAACGAATATCAGGATATAAAATTTTCAACAAAATATTATGCAAAAGATGGGAAATTTAGGACATAAACATTCGTATTAGATAAAGGAAATAAAACAAATATGTCCATAGAAAGATTGATTCTAAATAACGAGTATACAGAAACCTGATTAAAAAATGAAAAAAAAAATGGTAAACGACTTGTTATTATCTAAATGAAAACATTTAATTTTTTATAATATTTCCATCGCTTATAAATATAAAAAAAAATTCTTTTCTCTAGTGAATTTTATCTTACGATATTTCATCATTTTTCTAGTACATGTTTAATCATGGATCTTAAGTATGTTGGATTTTTTTTTATTAATCTTGTTGCGATGGTAAACATCTTGAATATGCTAAAAGGAAAAAGGTAGATGAATGTATTAGGGAGTTAGAATATCTTAGGGGATATTCGAGTCCCAAATGAGATGTTTGTTACAAAAATCGACCGAATTTCTTTAAGAAAAGACGTAAACAATAGAGGAAAATTCTAAGATAACTGTGAAGTGGCAATCCTATCCCTGATAAGAAAAGCAAAAAAAAATGATGCTATATAATAGTTAAAGATCAATATTTTGAATCATATTATCTTTGAGATGTCAGAATGGTCTTCAATAAAAAAATAATTAATATTTAGTAATTCAATTGTATTAAAATTAATGACAGTATTTTCTGAAGTTAAAATGCTATATAATTTCTAAAAAAACAAATAAAGCAATTTTTTATTATTTATATAGAAAATTAAACTTTTTGTATACAGAGGAAAACACAACCTTCTTTACTCAAGTATTTTTTTAATGAAAGTAACATATGCTTTTTTATTGGAATTTCCAAAATTTCTTTACACTAAAGTATATAATTATGTTTTATACATTTCGAATAATTTAATTTATATAATTAAGTTTAATCGATTGAATTTCATCTCGTTGCAACTTCTTTCATTGACCGAAGGTTTTACTAGTTAAATGATAGAAATATTAGCAATTATATTTTACTAGATAATCTCAGATCTAAATTTCAGATAAATTAAAAGAATGGAATTCTAGAAGGTTTTTTATGGTTGTTTATTAGATTATCTGTTTAGGACAGAAATATATTAAAACTGCTAGAAATATCATGTTTTATGAAAATAATAACTATGTTGAAATGATTGAAATGCTTCTAATAGCATATCAATATAAAATGCTCATTAATAACGAGTCAAATAGCCTGTAGATACCCGGCATTATTCGGTGTCAAACTAGCAATGGTTCTTGACTACTAATCTTTGATATTGATTTCCATACTGTCTAACATATTCACATTTTGACTACATAGAAGAGTTCTACGCACACAGATAAAACCTGAATGATCAGACCACTGTGAGAGCATTGGCATGCAATAAGGTTCAATCCTGCTGTCCATATTTTATTAATCATAATAATAGTAATTTGCAATACAAACTTATTTAATTTACTAGAACAATATGATTTACGATTATTACGAACTGTTAAATTTTCTTCACACTCACATGTAAGCTACCACAAATGTTGTTTATCTGTTTCAGATTTTAGTATCACAAGCACTTCTAGTTTGTAAAAGATGATGATTAATAATTAAAAAGACATTTTTAATAGATTCCTAAGATTAAGGAAGAAATTTTCTAAAACTAAATCCATACTCTTCATTAGTAATCTGCCAGGAAGGCTAAAAGAAATGTTGATAGCAATGTTAATATTCATTATAAAAAAAACAGCAAATTTAATTATGCATATGAAGTAAAATTATCCATTGCTGTATCAAGTACTTAACATGATTTCAATCTGTTTCAAGTCACGGCTCACAGTTTCAAGATATGAATTTCCTGATTAACTCATATATAGATGCTCTTGCACAGTTACAGGGCATTACAATTAAGTTAACTGAGATAAATTCAACTACAAACTCTATGGATGTATCATATACTATGGCTATCACCAGAATCAAAATACCACCACAAAGAAATTTATACAGAATACCCTTTTACAACAAATGGGAATCTATTACAGTGGCATCGGTTGCTGTCCAAAGTTAGTTTTCTAACATTTACCAATAATTATTTCGGTTTTTGTACATTTACTCATAGGTATTCTGTAGGTGGCATGATAAAATCTAAATGAACTTTTATGAGAGTATTTAGAAATATCTGTGAAAATCCAACTGTCATGGCTATAATGTTTGAGCTGTAAGTAATGCAAGATAAGTTTCTCTATTCAGTAGTATAAGAGTAGAATATTTATTTAGAAATATATAAGAGAAAAATAATCTACAATACATTTCCCTGTCATTTTCAAGCCTTTTGTATCAGAAAGTGATAATTATACTGATCTGAGGAAAAAAATTCAGAAATTTCAGAGAATAGCTGATTTTCTTAGAATTTTAGCTAAACTAAGAGAAATAATGTACGTCTTGAATATACTTTTTAAAAAGAGAAAATATTTTCATAATTTTCATTTTTATTATGATAAAGTATCAAATGGGGCATAAAACAGAAATTGTGTTCAGGTCGCCTGTAGCAATTAAAGCAATCATTCTGTATTTGTAATTTTTCTTGGACTTTCAATCAAGATACTTTATGACAGAAATGTTTGCTTACTTATTATTATCAAACATGTATTTACCATGCAATTTAAGCATATAACTTTTGTAGATGGAATAATCAAATATGAATGAACTTTTATGACAGCATTTGAAAATAACTGTATATCCATTTGAAATGACTAGAATTTTGGAGCTCTAAGTAATATAATATATCTCAAGTTTTACTATTCAATAGTTTAATGGAAATCATAATTAAAAAAATTATAACTTGGCATGTGTATTTAGAATAAATCCATTAACTTCAATTTGTAACGATTTTAATATGATTTAATCAAATTAATTTCAATATTTTTTTCTGCATATTTGTTTAAAAGTATATGAGATAAAAAGCATTTTTAATATATTTTCTGTCCTAGAAAATTCAAAGAAAATTTATACTCCTTTTGGATAAGAAAGTGATAATTATACAGATCTAAGGAAATAATTTTCGGACTATGTGAGAATTGCGGATTTCCTATTTTAGGAGAAATAATTAACGTCTTGATGAAACTTGCTTTAGAAGGAGATAATATTTTGGTAATTTTCCCATTCTTAATATGCCGAAACATAACAGTGGATAAAATAGAAACGGTGTTGAGTTCACCTGTAGCAATAAAAGAAATCCTTCCAAATTTATGATTTTCTCGGATTTTAAATCAAGACACTTTATGACAGAAATGCATACATTATATAGGTATTAAAAATGTAATGTCCATGCAATAAAGTCTGTTATGGAATTTCTACAGGGTGATAAATCAGATGTTTTGGAGATGGATATACAAATATTCGAAAAGTTAAAATTAGCTTGCATTCCTACCTTGTGTCTACCAACTGTTAAATTGGTGTCATGCAAATGATATTGAAAAGTAACGTTAGAATT
>JAOUZG010006535.1:2340980-2357166 GCA_026289955.1 Argiope argentata
ATATATATATATATATATATATATATATATATGAATTTATTGGGTATTTTTAAATCAAAAGGATTAATTGTTCAATTCAAATTTACTTTAAATACTTTGTGATAGTCAATCCCTTTATACATTTGCAAGGTAAATGTTTTTCTCTGCACTGTAACTACAGAAAATATTTAACGAATGCATGGAATTGTTTCTGAATTAGCTAATTTAATAAGATATCTTATAAATTATTTATGCGTATACATAAATACTAATTTTTTTAAAAATTGAATAACAAATTGCTCGAAACAGAGATTATAGTATATAATCTGCATAATTTTATCAATCATATAAAATATGGCACAGTTCTTTTGAATATATAAATATAATGGCATTTACTGAACATTATAACTCATTTCGTTATTTTCCATATTACACATGATATATAAAACTTTAATTAATACTATTTCAGTTATTCTATCATTCAGTGAAATTAAAAATACTAACGTGATATTAATTTAAGTCAATAAAAAATTGTTATTTCTAATTTCTTTCCATTCTTGAAGGATAACTTATAAAGTAGGGAATATAAATAAGAAAAAAAATGATTATTGTTATGCTTATTAAAATTATTATGAGAAAATTATTAAAATTTACGATTCAGAGGCTTTTTGTATTTAATTTACAATTTTAATTTCTTCATCTTCATATGATGTAGAAAGTTGGTTATTCTTTTATTCTCAAACGGGTGAAAAGAAAGAATAAAGCTCTTGCTATACAATCAATCTTATTATGATTATTTAGAAATTTAAGCAATTGTTTTAATTACCTTGATATATATATATATATATATATATATATATATATAATTTAAACACAAACCGAGTCTTACCTCATTATACAAGAGCATTGGGGTTAATTAGGAAATTAAACTACTACGACAACATAATTGAGCATTTAGGTAACGCAAAAAGCTCCGTATAATTGTGAAATTCGTATACTAACAATTACAAAATAGTTACAGCCTGATATCCATTAAATGGCAGCTTACCCTCTAAACACTGCTATATCAAAAGGCGATTCGAGAAATTTAAATACAAGGCAACTTCTTTTTCTCGCATTGGATGCGTTCCTTGATGTAAGCAAAGAATATGATCTTGGATATTAAATACTCTTATTTTTAATGTAAGTAGTGTTTTTAATAACAATATGAAACTGAAAAATAAAATATATAAAATGTGAAATAAAAAATGCTATACAGTAAATTTAATCATTGACATTAGGAAAAAATATATCTTTACCCTAATAAATATTTATGTTTCTTTTGCAATCATTTTGTGTATCTCGCTTCTATTTGAGTTTTTTTATTATATAAATATAGAAAAAAATTGTCCATGCTCTGAAGATTTCCAAACAACCTGCCATAAAAAATATAAAACGTTTTATGCAACAGCAAAAAAGAATAAAAAAATATCACACACCATGTTTTCCAATTTTTTTTCATCGCATAACTTCCCATAACGATTCCACAGACAGGTCAACGCATTACACTTTAAATATATGACACGGTTTTCCTTTCTATGCAAACATCAGGAGTTAAATTGCAATTTTGTGATATCAAGCGCTATCGCGATCCGAAAGCCGTGAAGCCAGGTCAGCGAAATCTCTCTATCGCCCGAGTTTCAATATTTCTTCCACGCAGGACAGCCGTGTGCTAGAAAAGATTGAAAGTTCCTCCCCTTTCAAAGGGCCATGATGCATCACCCAATACATCACGAGTCAAGGGACATAAAAGATACGACTTTCTTAGCTGGGAAAAATTCGAAATCTGTTTACCTTGGACAGTTAATTGAAAATTCATGGAATCTTCTCCGAAGTCGTTCATCGAGGTGCAGGTAAAGGAGGCTGAGTCCTCCCTCTCGGCCTTCTCGATCACCAGCTTTGTCCCCTCACCGCCGTGGAGGCTCTCAGACTGCTGGCTGTACCTGATAAAAGATGAGAAGAAAAGAAGAATGTTGTTTCGGGGGAAGTGATGGTGGGTGTGGGGATGAAGGCCACCGTTGTTTGAAATATCACTAATTATATATCTTTAAAGTGAAATCTCGGAAATGGGACGGATGGAAAATCTTCTTAGCGTTTTTCTTTGAAAAGAATGAATAATGGAAATGTGGCTTTTTCATTTGCCATTTTTTTTAAATGTGAGAAAGCAGCAGACCATGTTTTCTTGAAACTAATTAAATCTCATTCTGTTTCGGATAGAATAATAAATGATATGTTTTTACTACTATTCATCCGATTTTATTAAAAAAATTATCTAAATATAAAGAAATTCATTTGCAGCTAGTAAATGAAAGGAATGTAGCCTTGTTAAATACAAAAAAGGCCAAAAGGTATTTAAATTCTATAAAAGTGTGTTTTTATGAGTTTTCAGAATATTTTTTTAAAATATTTTATTTTCATCATATCCAATAAAATTGCAAATTCATAATATAGTAATTTTATTATATTATTTTATAATATTATTAACTATAATTTTATAATATTATTAACTCCATCATGACTAGATTTATAAAACGATTGTCTCCTTTTCAGATATATGCATATTGACAAATTAAAATAACTCATTTATATATATATATATATATTGTAAAATATTCTTATGAAATATCTAAAAAGAGTAATTGCATCAAAATAAATGTTGATAATAAGTTTCCTCCCAAACAATGTCGCAGTATCATGATGAAAAGGTTTAATAATTAATTTGTTTTTTATTAGTCACATTACTATTTTTGAAAACAGTTTAATTTTCTGAGGGTTTTGGGAGGAAGAAATGCATTATCTAGTTCTGGTCTTTTATTTTTTAATTTTAAAGAGTTATAATTTCAATTAATAAACATATATCCATAAGACAAAATTAGATAGAAAAAAATAGTTTCAATTGAGGGAAAGTGTTTAGTGATGTACGGACATAAAAGGATTTGGACAATAAATACACTGTTGATAAGAAAATGAAATAAATTTTTCAGCAGTATCCTAAAAATTGTAGTCAGATTTAGTGATATATATTTGCAAAGTAAACATTTTAAACCGGAAAAAGCTATACTGTTTAATTACCAGTTATTACTGAGTTATGATAAATGAATTTCATATTAGGTGATAAAAATAATTTTAAAAGCTACTTCAAGGAAAACAGTTTGATGGATAATTTTTTATTGCTTTGAGTAGACTTTCCATTTGACTTCAAATAAGGACTTTTTTTCATAGATGAAATAAAACATTTTACTTTAAAATATTGTTTTGCTAAAAATATTTAACTGATTATAATTTTTAGGAAAGATGGGCAGTATAAAAATTTATAAACACATTTTTGGCAGGTAATTTATTTTTGAAGCAACTTAAAGATATATATTCTTTTATTTCATTTACAAAATTATTTTATTTTCTTATGTATGCTATTCTCTAAGAAATTTGTTGCTGGAATTCACTTAGATTTTAGTCCTGTATAAGCCGTTTTTATTCACCTTGTTTTTCATATATTAAAAGTCACTATATTTCGGATACTCTCTATAAAAATAAGAGCTTTTTAAATAATAGTATTAATGACTCATTGCTTTATATTACTCCTGTAATAAATTAAACGAAATAACACATATATCTGTTGCTTGGTTCATAAACTACAGAATAACATAAAAGAACAAAACCTTAAATAGGGAATATTCGATTTCATATTTAAATTATTTTTCTAAAGTAACTATTACTGGCATATTTCTGCAATACGCTATAGTTTTTAAGTAATTTCCTTAAATTATTTTCATACTTAACTGAAAATATTAAATATTTTATTCTGGTTTTGCTTCTTCTCATTCTCGAATGAAACATATCTTTTGAAGAATGCAATTCAGCATCTTGAGTTTTGAGTATTAAATATCGATAAATGTGCGAAACTTTTCATTTTCAAATAGCCTTGTTAAATGATGCCTATGAATACATTACAACAACAAGAATACGATAATTGACAAAAGTACGAAGAATCTCATTTTCTTCCTTTGTCTCAGTGGTTTCCTGGAGTTTTCTAAAGGTTTTTGATTCTAAATCCGTGGCTGACAACTGTTACAATAGAAATGAATGCTTAAAATTCATGACATTCTTTACCGTGGATTGGAAACTGGATCAATGATAATTCCATTCTTTCTCCAAGTAAAGGTCATGGGTGTATCGCCATACGAATCACAATTCAGAGTAACTTTTTCCCCCCTTCTTGAAGTCAAAATAGTGAATTTTGAATCAAATTTCGGAGCACCTAAAAATGTAACCAAATTAATTTTTAGTCAAAGAATTTGTTTAAAAAAAATAGGAAAATCAATATTTCGTTATACATTATTTAATTACTGTATTCATAAAAATAAATGGTTAAAGCAGTTCACAAAGAATAAACTTGGTTAAAGCAATTCATAAAGAAAATACATGGTTAAAGCAATTCACAAAGAATAAACTTGGTTAAAGCACTTCACAAAGAATAAATTTGGTTAAAGCAATTCATAAAGAAAATACATGGTTGAGGCAATTCATAAAGAAAATACAAGGTTAAAGCAATTCATAATGAATAAACATGGTTAAATCAATTCATAAAGAAAATAGATGGTGTTATTGTGTATACATAATTTTCGGAAATTATATATATCATCCCTAATGTTGGTTAAACCTCAGGAACCGATGGTTTTAGAAAAAAATTAGAAAACGGAAATTGTTTCCAAAATAAATAATTGTTTATAAATTAGATGCAATGAATTTATCTCGATTAAAACAGTAATTGCATATAATTGTATCATAATGGGCAATAAGAAAATTGTTTCTTATGCATATCAAAGTTGTAAAATTTGAAGAAAATATTTCCAGTATTTCAGAATATTTTTACAATTTTAAAAAATTAAAATATTCCCGTTAAAAAAGGTAAAAACATAAAATATTTAATGAAATGCAATTTTAAAATAAAAATATATGTTTGCTAATTATTTAAATTAATTAATAATGAAGTGAAATGAACTTAAAGTAAAAACACGTTTAGTATAGATTCGCAATATCTGAAAAACTTTATATATAATAATTTTAAACGATTGAAAAATCTCTAATAAATTGATATTCCAATAAATATGTTTATAAATTTTCATAATTCTAAGTTTGAAGCTTATTAAAACATTTATACCAGCGTTCACCCCTTATATAAGATAATAAGTTTCATTATAAATAAACATTAAAATAATCATCCTAGTAGAATGAGTTAGATTGAATTTAATTTCATAAATGAGAATGAGTTTGGAAATATTAAACTTTTAACTAGTTTATTTGAGACTTAGATTGCGATACATAATAAAGGAAATAAATGTCATTATAAATTTTCCTTTAAAATGAAATTTATTTTTTGACATGGTCGGCTCAGAAAGTTAATCATATTTCCAAGAAAGTCTGCTGATGGATATTTTTTCAGACGTCTATTATACATTCCAAAATCTTCAATCATTAAATATGACCTTTCACTTTCTGTGAAACTTAAGCATAATACACTAAATTTTGGAAAATAAAACTCAGAATTAAATTAAATGTAGGAAGATTGTTAACTTTCCTGAATATAAACAGAATGCTGTCGTGATAAAAATCAAATTTTTACAAACCCGTGAAAATTTAATAATATAACATTTTATCAAAACAACTATACTTCAAATAAAAGGTTAATTTTTGAAATTGAATTCTAAGTTACCTTGTGATTATATATTTTTATCATGTCAGAACAAGGTGTTCTTTTGGGAATGAGGTAGACAAAAATTCGTAAGTGGGTTAAAAAAAACCGTAGGCGAAAAATTGAAAAAAATGAATTATCTGCATGAGTATTTCAGCTTTTAATAACGCGCTGTCATTGCATTTACAAAAGCTCTGAATTTAAAAAAAATAAGTTAATGACCACAGAATATAAATCTTGGAAAAATATCATTTGGAGAACGTGTTTATGTGAAATGAAATAAATAGGAAATGCCATTTTTTTAAACAATAAATGAGAGACAAAGTTTTTTTGGATCGTTGGCAATACTCAAGTGACAAATTCAATGAAAAAATAAAAACGTGGTGCTTGGCCGTTCAAGATATTATGTTCTGACAGGATATATTGAAATATTCATAGATTTCATTTTAATCTTTATTTTATTATCAATCCGACAGAAATCCTATTGTAACACATGAATTTATTGAATTATTTTAATGTAGATTAAAAAGTATATGAAATAAAATCGTGTTTGAAAATCCTGTAACTGAATTAATGATTGGTAAAAACACACAATTGAATATTTCTATGGATGACACCACAGTAAAAAGATTTTAGACAGTTTAACAAATTGTATTTTAAATGTTATTAAAAATAGATGGAAACTATGCAGATACAAAATTGATGTCAATAAATAAGTTATTTATTTTTATTTTTAATATAATACAAACACTATTTTTGGGAAGATAATTAATTTGAGAGTTATGAATATAATTTTCCATAGGGAAGTCATAACAATTACAAGCAGGCTTAAGATTAATGTACAACTCCCAAAGTTGAAATATTTGTTTAGATTTCCCACCAAATGTAATCGAAACAATTTATTATTTCAACCTCTAAATGTATTTTGTTATCATTTCTTATATAAATCCCATTAAAGTAATATTTAGGTGAGTTTTTTGAGGATTTGTACAAATTTGACGTACTGTCCAGACCGGAAAACGCATGCATGCAGGACATTCGCGACAAGTTTGACCTATAAGATACAAAAAGTGTGAACCTTCTTCATGTTTTTCTAATAATCCTAAATGAAAAAATAATGCTTCAAAAGGAATAAATCGCCAATTTTCTGCTCGTACATTTTGAGGTTTCAAAAACTACAAACCAAAGCAACGTCATATACTCATATGTTAAAAAAAAAAAACGGACACACACACCTCTAATTACATTCTTTTATACTAAAGATCCATGTAAAATTTAAAATAATATCATATTAGAGAAATAATCCTCAAATTTATGGAAACTTTTAAATATATATTTTATATCTATTCGAAAATCAATTTCAGTATCAGATATAATTTAAATTCTAGATATGTGACATTTTATTCGGATTCATTTTGAAACCTTTCATTCATAATAATAATAAATGAAATAAAATTATATCCAAAAAAATATTAATGTCTGACACACGGAAAGTTCTTAATTTACAAGCTTCAATTTTATTCTTTTAGTTTTGCTCTAAAAGTTTATGAGCTACCTTCTCGCAAGGGATACACATCGGACAATTATCACTTTGAGATTGCTCACCAAATGACTTTAGTCTCTGTCCTTACCAGTCCCTTGGCTAACATTTTGCTTAGGCAGCAAGGCAGGCTAAATGGAAAATCATGTACGGGTTCTGAGGAACCTGCGAGGCACATAAATTGTTGAGAATGAAGAATCTAGGAACGTTATAGATCCAACAATTTTATCTTTTATTTTGGCTTTCCCTTTCCTTTTTCCTCTGAGTCATTCGTTTCTTTATTAAGGTAGTATCTGCTCAGCGAATTCTTTTCGGGTACTCATATTTCTTTTTCTTTTAACTTCAATATCCGTTTTTCATTTTTTTTTCTAAAATTGTTATTTTATGATTTTTCTTTCATGACTTTTATAATAAGAAAATAATAGAAGCAAAATACATAAGGAATATTATATATCTGAATTAATTTTTTTAAAAAAAAAATGCATTTCATTCACTATTTAGTAGAGAATCCCTGAGCAGCATTTTAATTGTTTTTAACTTATTATTTTAATTATCATTCAAGAATTTCTTGATTATAAAGTTTATTTTTTTTACCTGTTTCATACTCTGAAATTTCTGGAAATAAAATTAAATAAACAGTTTCGAATTGAAATATTTATCTCATTGAAGAATATTTGATTATTTTATTTTAAAAATTCTAAATGACTAAATTTTTTAAAAAATAATTCGAATTTCTATTCAATCGAAAAATATAATCCAGTTAATTTCTGAAATTCCATATGAAAGATCGTATATCTGATTTATAATTTCGAAATTATCTTTTCTTAAAACAAACCAAATTGCATTTGATAAAAATAAAGGATTGAAGGCAAATTATATATAATGTAAAAAAATTCATTTTAATAATTAAATCATTGTTCGAATGATGATTAATGCATTATACTTATAAAATTACCCTTCGTTATGTCAGTACATGATACTGTTTTGGGGATGAGGTTTTTGGCGTCAACAAAAATCAGTAGACAAAGAAACTGATGTTTTATTATCTGCACTAGCATCCCAAAAAATCAACTTTCAATACTGTGTTCCCATTGCATTTACAAAAGCTCCGATTTAAATAAAATAATCTTATTACTACAGCAAATAAAAACCTAGAAAAATGTAATTTTGAGCACGTGATAATAATGAAATAAAATAAATAGGAAATGCGATATTTTTAAAAATAATAAATGGGATATAAAGTTTTTGCATCGTTTGCAATACTAAAGTGACTCATTCAATGAAACCATTTAAATGAATATAGATATAATTTAACTTGCACGAGCACGTGGTGCTTGGCTGTTCAAGAAATTATGTTCTGGAATGATAAATTGGAATATGGTTAGCAGATTTCATTTTAATCTTTTTTTGACAATTTTTTTATTTGATTATATTTTAAATGGTTGAATATCCTACATAAATGACATAGAATTTTTGATAAATCTCACTAAATTGCAATTTAATGTTAATGTATTTGACTTGGTGGGAAATATGAATATGGATGAACATTCGCATTTTTATTTTTTGCAATTTCAAAATAATAGGTACGCATAAGGTCACAGTGATGCGTTTATTTTATATCTTTGTCAATTAACAGACAATTTAAAACAAACTAATGACTTGTCAGTGATGCTTATGCATAAACAAATATAGAAAATAAACATTTGCTTAGATAATTTTATATACTGCCCACCAAAATTTTATTTTTGAATATAATTCTTCGATAAAGTTCACACTTTAAAATATGTTATAAAGAAATATATATATATAAATACCAAAACGATGTTTTTCTCTAGAACGTTCTTAGTTTTTGTAAACAAACATTAAAATTTGCTTTAAAAAACTTGCATATGTAATTTTACTGTTATACTTTATTTTTTTCTTAATATTAATAAAAATATCCTATAAATATTAAAATATTTATTTTATTAAGGATCACATCGAACATGATCGAATACCTTATTTATGCACTTAACGAACATTGTCAAATACCTTATTTCTGCACTAAACGAACATTGTCAAATACCTTATTTATGCACTAAACGAACATATTGGAATACATTTAATAATGCACTAATGTACACATTTTATTTACTTTTTCCATTCCGCCATTTTCTTTTTCTTCCGAAATATTTAAGGAAATATTGTTATGAAGACTGAATTAAAGACATGGATAGCTAGAGACAGTTGCATTTATTTGCACCAAGCAATGCGCTGGAGAACAGAATGAAGAACTGAGCAAAACTCAGCTTTTATACATCTGAAGAACGCTCGAATGGTAAAGAATATTCTAGAATCATCTCGATATCAGAGAATTAATAAGAGCAACTTTAAATTAAAAATCAGTCTTTGGATAAATTGCCCTGTCAGATAATTGAACCAGGGACCAACGGATTAACAGTTCAATGCTCTGCCAATCGAGCCATGGTGAATCTCAACGTTCTTTCCTTTTGCGGCAATATTGTCAGGCCACATATTTAAAAAAATCACATATTTTTTTAAGTGATTAAACATACGAAAGATATAAATATTATAGATATATTAAAACAACATTTTGACACTTTTCTTCGTCTGATTTCAATTATTTCTATTGAAATTGTATTGTCACTTACTGTGAACTGTGAGACGCACTACTGTACTTAAACCAGCACCAACTCCATTATTTGCTTCACATAGATACGAACCCTCATCTGTTGTTTCCACACTCCGGAAGTTTAAAGAGCCATTGACGAGGATATGAACATGCGAACTGCTCACAATGGTCTTGAATTCTTCCAGCTGGGAATCTAAAGCAAATAACTCAAATTAAAAGTGAATCCAATTTAGTAATAAGAGTTCCGTTATAGTGAACAGAATAATTTCAAATTTTATCAGTTTTTAATTATATTACTTCTGAGTAGTCTAAATAAATAAAAACTATCATAAAAGGCTTAATTCGTTATAAATGCAAGATTTTTAATCGCTATGTTACATGAAATGGAAATTGTACAGCCGTCAACAGCAAAAAAAAATGAACACTTTTTTAAATGCTTCTCTAGTTATTATAACATATTAAAATAGAAATGATTTTTCTAATTAGAAAACTAATAAACCGAATTAATTATCAATCCCTAGATTTTTTTATAAAAAAATCAATTTTACATTTTGAACCGATTTAGAGTCTAGAAGAAAAGGACTCGGTACCTTAAAAATTTTGGAAAATCGATGAAAATGTCGATTTTCTGATTTTTTTGTGAATAATGATCATTGAGCCTTTGATTTGCCAATCTGAAAATTTCATAACAATCCGACAAGTATTTAATGAGATGTGGAATATTTTGTCTAACGCGATATAAGGAGGCACACCCAATTCTTGTGTTTAAATAAAACTTATGCCGGCTTTCTGGCACAGAGGTAGCGTGCCTTACTCGTGTTTTGGGAGTCCCGGTTCCGGCATAGTTGTTCTTCTGTATTCTATATGTGAGATATGTGACTGTGCTCCCTCCCCCCCCTTTAAAAAGGGTCTGGGCAAGCGAATGCAATGAGTGTGTAGCTAAGTCGTACTCTTGACCCTAGTTAGCGCTACTTGAAACAAGGGATGGTCCTTTCGGCTTAAAGTCTGCTGATATAATCAGCGGAGGCTTTTCCATGGCAAGTGCCATTAATAACAACAATGCCAATCTTTCTTCATGTGTGAGTAGCCAAGCCAACACGTTTAGTTTTTTCCCTGAAATAAAAAGAGGGAAAGTTGATTCAAACTTTAACTGCAAATCCTTGTTTATTTATAGTTTTACCGCTATTGTTGGGGTTTATGATTGAATTCTTCTTTGGTTATTACAATCATTTTGAAAACAAAACTGCCTTTTTCAAGACTAATGAATTCATTTATGTCTTAACTGTTGTTTAATTAATTTCGAAAATACCTCGCATTAAAAGTAAACCATACTCCCTTGCTATGAATAACAAAATGTGGAAAGGAAATGAAACAAAACAGTTCAATGTAGCTGTGATTGAATCAAATCCAAAGGAAACTGAATTTCAAATTTTCGTCTGTCAGAGCTGTCATTGAAACCAAAACTAGAGGATTAAACTGGTATTTGTGTGGAAGAAAACAAATACATTTTTGTTTCAACTTAACACATTTCAATTCTTTTTCTATTGTTGTTTGCCCAGAATACCTTAAGAAACTGTGAATTTGAGCTGGGTGTTAAATGTGGTTTTTCATATGAGCTGAAAGTTGCATGCAACTACTATTGTGAAAAAAAAATCAACTCGAATACCTCTTCAAATTATGCAGCTGATAAATCAAGCTTAGAAATATAATTGCGTACTACTCATCCTTTATCACACATAGGGGAACGCTATTCTGCAATCGAACAATTTTGTTTGAGGATGAACATAGAGTCTCAGATTAAAAATTTAGATAATTATGTTTAACCGATAATATATTATTTATAATATTATATATTAATCTAAACTATTTAATAATGAAAATAATTGTACATAGATTTTTTTAACTGTTTTTCAGCGCATGCATTGTCTAGAACATTTACCTACTTCAAAATGGCTCATTACATTTGAATTTCAATTAAATGGTCTAGAATTTTTACTGTACAATATTACTTAATTGATAAACAGAATTGTAGATCATTTTAAATATATATTTACTAAAAAATTTATACAATAAAAAATGAACAATTTGCAATCCCCCAATTTTTTTAATACTTCCTATATATTGTAATGGACATTAATAAATATGATAATAATATGTATTAATAAAATTGGTATCTTAAAACTAACAAATGCCATATTATTGCTCTGAGAAAAAATAACTTCTAATGAGCCATTTTTATTATAATTTTATTGTGTTAAAAAATTTCAGTTTGCTTTTTTTTTCAAAATTTTGTCTGCACAAATTGCTATAAGCCAATCACATTTTATTGTAATAGCATGAATTTTTTCTACCCTCTCTCTTATATACTTAATATGTTTAGAAAGTAGTTTGTTAAAATTTCGATTAGTTTTTTCTTAAAATGTTCAAAGTGAAAAAAATCTGAAATTTTCCAAAATATTTCACAAATTTTTATGGAACACTTTTTTTTGACAAACTAATGTAGATATCAAAAAAAGATCACTATTTTTGTTACATGCGTTGTGAGGTCCCTCTAAAAATGGGAAATATATTTTGAAAATTACAGAAAAAGAAACATTTTTTTAAAAAATACTCAATGTTTTTTTAATATTTAAATAATTAACTTTTAAATGCAAATAATACTTTAAAAATTTCAGTTTCTACACATTTAACAATTTATTTATCACAGAAATTGATAATTTTATTGAAAACTGTGGAAGAAAATTTGTGGGTACCGATTACCCATTTAAAAAAAATTCAGGAAATTTGACGATGATTTTGAAAATTAGAGTTTTTATAAATTATTTATTCTTATGAGCTTCCGAAGATATCTCAGTAAATATTTTTCAGTCTCTAGGGAAAAAAATATTTCATTAAATCAAGAAGAATATGTATAAATCACACTGATATAAAATTTAGGAATTTTTGAGCAAAATTGTGGAAATAAAATATATTAAATGTAGTAATAATTTTATGGAATCGCAGGTGATGTGCTGAAGTATCGGCATCCAAAATAATGTGCTCCTATCACCAATATTTTTCGTAATATTCTCAAATATTCGAAAATCTCTACAGAAAGACCGGTTATTAAATTTATTTGAATTTATAGATCTGCTCTTCGTGAAATTTAAGCTTAAAGAGCCAATATAATAAAAAAGTTAGTTAGTTATTAAAATTTATTTTCAGATCTCATGACTTTAGTTTAACATGCATTATGATTTTTTTTTAAAAAAAACTATTATTCCCACTATTATTAAAAACTATTATTGGATTGCAGAACATTTGTGTGCAGGAATCTAAGGAGAAATTTTATTTTTACTTTTTTAATTAAAAAAATATAAGTTAAATACAAATAAAAGAGAAAAAAGAGAAATCTGCACAGCTTTAAAGTAGACTAGAAAACCTTTTTAATTAATATATTCACAATATTAGTGATGAAAGCTAACTAATACATTTTTTATTTTGGCAGAAGATATTTACAGAAAATTCGTAAAATGATTCTCTGAGTTATATTCACCTCCTCTCATTTCAGCTACATAAAAACACATTTTTGGTACTTTAATATCTGAAAAATAATTGCATGGCATTATGCAAAGCTCAAAATGCTGTCTTATAAATGTTACGTTGTTAATCTTGATTGCATCAGTCATTGCATAACAAAAAGAATATCCATTACTCTATCAGTCTTACAGAATCCCTTTAGAGTACTATTCTTTCTCTTTCAATGAGGGGTTTTGCCTCCCTTATTACATAGTTTCCAGAAATGGCTCAGAAAATATTTGAAAATATCCTGTATATCATCAAGAATTTGTATTAAACTATACAAGGTTTCTACTGTCTATCAAAATGCGTAAGGTTTCTATGTTTAAAGCATATAATTACGAATAAAATTCATTTATTGATCGAAAAAAATTTAATGAAGAATAGCCCATATATTAGTGAAACAGGAAAATAAAAGTATTTGTAGTCCATTCAATTGTACATGAAACAATATTCTTGAAAATATTTGAAATTAACGCATTACTTAATATATACAAATGTTCTAATAATTATATTTAACAAATCTTAACGAATCTAAGATTAAAATGTTATAAAATTAAGCAACAAATCAAGTAAAAAAGTTTAAATTAAAGGATCATGTGAATAATTTTTGTAATAACTTTAAAAACAAATTCAGACCCTATGGTTTCTACTTTTGTTATTTTATATTATATCTTTCTTCGAGGTAATAATGCTTATTATTTCAATCAAAAAGAAATATTTTAAATTATTTACTAAAACGATTTTGTAGAAATCTTACACACATTTATTACAAAAATATTATATAGAAATCTTACACACATTTATTTCAAAAATATTACAAAGAAATGTTATACACATTTATTTCAAAAATATTATATAAAAATCTTACAGATCTCGTATAAATTTCAGAGAAGAAATGTCTAAAAAAAGGGATTTCAACTTTCCAACAATTTGGCATTCAAACTTAAAAAAAATTTTTTTTGATGACAGGAAACACTGAAGTTATTCTAATGACAAACATTTCATTTGAGGGGGAATTTCCGTCTTGTTACCAAAAGCGAAATAACTCAAACAATAAAGTTTCTCTTCTGTTTGATGGTATCTATCTATATGCAAATGGAAGAATACATAAAATAAAAAAAGCTACAATTCAAATAACTAGTACTGTTGAACAAGTTTTCAAAGAAACAATTATTCCGTAATGGCACTTCGTACAAAGGGATTTTAAAAATAGCTCTGAAGGAAACAAGTTGAAAGTTCTTTCCCATCAATTTGCATTTTAAAAAAGGGCTTATGGATTTCATTTTTTACTGTTTCAGTTATATCATAAAAACATGAAACATGAATTTGAATAGAAAAATAAGAAGGAATTGGAACCATTTTGATAAAATGGAAGTCTTAAGATTTTAGGATTTAAAAATAATATTTTTCGATGCAATTTAAAAAATTTTATTAAGTAAATTATTTTCTTAAATTATTATAGTATTAAACTTGAATTCATATATTTTATTCTCAACTTATTAAAAACAGCATAGAAATTAAATTCATTTTTTTCTGAATTGATTTTAAAAAAATAGTATAAACATTTAATTCAATTTTTATTCTGAACTGATTTAAATAATACTATAAAATTTCAACTCAATTTTTATTCTGAATTGATTTTTAAAATATAAATTTTAATTCTAAAATATTTGTAGAAGAAATATTATTTTTCTGTAATTAATTTCATAATGCATCTTCATAATAATCCTGATTTTTTATGGTGATTACAATTTTTATGATTACATTTTTTTTAATATAAAGTATTTATAGTATTAACTTATAAATGTGATGGAAATTCTGAATAAAATACTTATAAAATTCTGACGGAGAATCAATAAGTAATGCTTAAAAGTTTGAAAACAAATATAAAAATGCATCGAATGACAACATATAACGGAAGAAACTTTGTAACGCAACTTTCTTTCATTTTAAAGTGTATGGCCCATCGTTGGATCAGTTTGAAATTCATGGTCTCATAAAATACCACCGTTCCATATAAACTTGGTTGCACGAATGGAAACTAAATGTAAGAATTCATTCAGCAAGTTTTGAAGTGTTTGCCATGTTTGAGTGATCAAATACTCATCTACGACCCAAGCAGAGATATCTCTTCTCAGAAGTTGGAGACTATCGACGAGCTCATATATAAAAATGACGTTCTATGAGAAAGGAATATCTCGTTTAGTGAAAGATTGGACAAATGCCTCATGATGAATAACAATTACATCAAAATATAATTTATTAGTCAAACTTCCATTTCTAATTCGTGTTACAATTCAGAGATATTATTATTATTATTATTGCGCTCAAAATTAGAACGTTACTAACAGATACCTTCTTTTAAAGAAAATAATTTGGGACTTTAAAAATGATTAATTGAATTTGGAATTTCATATAAATAATACAAATAGGGAAGCATTAAAAATTACTGAACAATCATATTAAAGAAATGGAAAGTGTTTTATTTTTATATGTGAAAGAAAAATATATCCTAAAGCAAGATTCACATTCTCTGATGATATATAATTCGTTGCTATTAAATTTGTTCTGTGATTTTTTTTGTATAATTTTTTTAAATAATCAATGGTTCAAAAAAACTGTCAAAACTTTTTTCAGCTACACCGAACATTTTGATATAGATACTTTCTAGTCATTTAGTGAATAACAAATATCTCGGTGTGTGTGTGTGTGTGTGTGTGTGTGTGTGTGTGTGTGTGTGTGT
>JAOUZG010006535.1:2357176-2392541 GCA_026289955.1 Argiope argentata
GTGTGTGTGTGTGTGTGTGTGTGTGTGTGTGTGTGTGTGTGTGTGTGAATTTTCAAGTCGTGAATTGCCAAGAACGACGTTTCAGCCAATAATCTACTGATAAAGAATATATTACTTTTAAGTATAGCGGGATTTAGCCTTTCTCAGATTCAATAATTCGATCTTAGTGCATTTCCAATTATTTTAAATCACATAAAGAAATTCATTCATTATTAAATAACGAGCTATGAAAGTAATAACCTACTTAAATCATACGATACTCCTATTAATCAAATTTAAAACTAAAAATAAGGTATATGAACTCAAATATATTTTCAAGAAATATAAGAGTTTTTATTTTATTTAAAAGTGTTCACAAAAGATAAGAATTTAGTGTGTCATATGTGGTATTTTAGCGTAGCTTAAGTTTTCGAATTCTTTGTTTTGAAAGAAAGTTTGAGTTTGAAATTATGATATTCCAACGCTAATACCTTGAGAAGTAATATTCAATTTTTGTGAACATGTTATGTATATTTTAATATAATAAAATTACATAATCTCTTATTAGAACTATTTGAAAACGTTTATTTTCTTTCTAGTCATAAATATGTTAAACATTATTTTATTTCAAAATATTATGACCGAGACTCTTATGCCATACGCAACAGAATTTGTGCAACAAAAATGTGCATGTTCATTTTTTGCACAAATTCTGTTGCATATGGCATAAGAGTCTTTGTAATAATACTTTGATATAAAATGATGTTGACATTATTTTTTTCTTTAATGCTGTGAAAGAATATTTCTTTTAATTAAAAATGCACATTTTTCTTATTAATTTTTCTTTAACTTTTCTGTTTTTAAGTATAAATTTCCTTTAGGTCAAATTAATATTTTTATGTAATATATATATTAATTATAGATAAAGAGTTTTGAAACAATAAAGAAAACATTAAGTATGCTTGAGAATTAGGCTTGATCTAAGTCAACAATTACATAATTTATTAATATATAAATAACAATTTTTACATATATTATTACTTTATACATATTAAATACGTAAAATTGCTTAATATTAAATTAGAAAAAATAAAAAAAAAGAAATACTGAACATTATGAACGATTTTAAATCATAAATAATTAGTTATTATTTAGATTATATATTACTTTATATTGATTATATATTTTTCATTATTTTAATGAAAGAACGATACTAAGAAACAATGAATACATGGGAAAATGAATTAATTTTAACAAAGATATGGAAATGAAATACGACTACCAAAATATTTCATTTATTTTATTTGCTGAGAAATAAAATCTAATATCCAATGCGGAATTTTATTTTATTAGCAAAGAAATAAATGCAACTAACCAGTGCCCTTTTTAATTGTATTTGGGGAGAAAAGTAGAGTAAAAACAAATTGAGTATCCCAAAAACATATCAAAGAGGGCTATATAAATGATATTGATTTTTGATTTGCCTCCAAGGTACAATAAATTCATGCAATTATCTGCCCAGGCAATCAAAAAGAGGTGTACACTTACTTCAATATCATATTACCTTGGGAACATATAATATGAGTTATTTTTAGACACAAATAAATCAAGTGGATTCCAAAGATTATATATTTTTTACGCTCCCGCATAAGCATCAAATATCTTTTATTATAAATGTATTTATTGACTTATTCTTTTTATTTTAACCTTTGTTATTCTGAGCAGGTAGGCATTATAAATATGAGCATAAATTTGGAAGTTTTTGAAGAAAAAATTATTTTTTTTTCAGAAAGCTAAAAATGAGGAATTAATTAAGCATCTCAAAATAATTTTTAATTTTCGAATACTCTTTCTGTTCTTAAGTAGGCTTTTATATTCTTTAGGAAGTATCATATGTTATTTCAAATATATATTTTCATTTTTGTTGTTATAATTAAATAGTTTAATAATGAAATTTAATTAATAATATATAGCTCTTCTCCAAATATTTGATTCGTATGATATTTTGTTATATTAAACAACGGGGCTATATTTTAAATACTAAGTGAGTGAAATGGAAACAAAAAATGTATTCTTGTTATTTTAAAATGCCATTTTTATTTCAGAAATAATAAATATTGTGCATATAAACTACAAACTGTACAAAATTTGTACTGCACATACACTGTAATACCCAGTTACTTTTCACTTCGTTAAAAAATTGGTTTAAAAAAACATGCTAATTTCTTTTTTTCTGTTTCTCCTTTTGTTCACTGTGTTGTTATAATTAAATAATTTAATAACGAAATTTAATTAATAATATACAGCTCTTCTCCAAATATTTAATTCGTATGATATTTTATTATATTAAACAACGAGGTTATATTTTAAATACTAAGTGAGTCAAATGGAAACAAAAAAATGTATTCTTGCTGTTTTAAAATGCCATTTTTATTTCAGAAATAATAAATATTGTGTATATAAACTACAAACTGTACAAAATTTGTACTGCACATACACTGTAATACTCAGTTACTTTTCACTTCGTTACAAACATTGGATTAAAAAAAACCTGCTAATTTCTTTTTTTTTCTGTTTCTCCGTTTGTTCACTTTTATTGAAATAAATTATTATTTGAAATAATTAATAGGAAATTTTTATTTATTTTCTAATTTAAAGCCTTAATCGAGTCATAATTTATTTTTAAAAAATCTAATCTAAGGAATGAAATAAATTTAATAATAATGTGGCTGCTTATTTTGTTATTAGACAAACATACAACAATAAATTCTTTTCATTAAAATTCACAAAATGTATTCTTTATCTAATATATTGCTAAACTGAATTATTATTAATTTTTTAGTGGAATAGAATATCACTTCGTCATTGTAAATATTGAAATTCTTCATGGTGTAATTTCTTTCATTCTTTTTATCCACAAGCATGTCGTAAAAAATTAATTAATGCAGAGCAGCATGTATTCCTTTTAACTATTCACGTCGGCGAGAAAAGAATTCTTAAATAGTGAAACTTTTATTTAATAAACTCATCATAATATTGTCGCTTCAGAAAAATACGACACAAACAACAACCTTGTCTCTTTCTTTCATCCTCATAATTAAAGAGAAAAAATGTTAATAAATAAAGAAAAAAAATCGAAACTAGAAGAAATACGAAATTTCAATAGACGAGCAGAAAATATGATTAAGGCTTAGTTTTATATCCTAAATTTGAAAAAAAAAAAGAATATACTGTCCTTTTTGTGTCTTCGAGTTCGAATATATATATATAAAAAAATCACTACGCTACTTGAAATATTGGAAAGTTCCTGTTCCCAAACCTATAATTACGATGCAGTCAAAAAAGAAGTTATTTGTATTCCACTCCTTTATTCCTCCCATAAATAATGTTTTATGATTTTTGACATTCCAGTGGCATTATCTGAGTTAAAAGAAGAGGACGACGTAATGATCCTATAATTTCGATGCGCCATAGATAAAGGAAAAATCAATTATACATACTTCTTCTCCGGCTAATGATGAAATCTTTTGTTACTGTTTTTTTCTCTCTCTTTCAGTAAGAAAATAAAGTTAGGCAATCGCTAAACGCTTATACGCTGGTAATGACAGGGCTGCTTTTTCTTCGTGATTTATGAACTGAGTCTGTGTTAGTAAAGGAGTTCACGAATGAATGGTGTAATGCTTTCTCAAGCAGAATACTTCCGGGCATTTAATGATGTTAATGCGCACACTGGATGATGTAACCTGTTTTGGAGCCACCATTAAATAAAAAGGTTTATTCCGTCAGACAGAAATACGGTTTTAATAAATATTTCTCATGCCATGTGAGGATGCATTTCCATATTAAATTCTTTCTTTTAACTTCGAGACCTGAATAATAATAATAATAAACCTAAGAAATTTATTCTAAACTATTATAATGAATGTTTTAATGAGCTTGAAATGCATGTTCCAAATTATCACATGTGTTAACACGTGATGTGATGTTATCGGAATCAAAAGAATTCATTAATTTAAATGGCAATTTAATCTTTAATTTCTCAGTTATAAAAAATTACCCTATTAGTACAAGGTTTTAGACAATATATTCACGACGTTCTTCGATATTCTGTGTGCCGATATATCGGAAGAATGTCATTACTATGCTACTGAATATTTTGTGCTAATAAGGTAAGCATTCTCATTTTCATTAAAAATATAAATATTTTAAGATAAGTTAAACGATAAAAAATATGTTTTTTAGGGAAAAAATTAAATAATTCCAATTTATAAGTCTAAGAAAATAATTTATTTCGTTTTTTCAGTTATTATTTTCAGCAAATTTCAATTATTGCAAGTAAAAACAAAAATAATTTAATTATCCAGGCCCAATTGAAGACTTATGATTAGCACGACACAACAAAAGCAGACAAGTATTGTGATTTAGAACTAAGGTCAATAACTGACTATGACAAAATACGTTTATTGATAGGTAACTCGACACCACACCATTAATTTTGCTGCTTAGATGGTAATAATTAAATACCATTATAGTAACTTCCTAACATCCCATTGGATATGGTGGATCCTAACGTCTAGCAAAATCCAAAATAACTTACTGTAAATTTTGTTAAAACCACAGAAAAATTAATTTTTTTTCTAAAGTAATAATATGGTGTCAATGATTTTTTTTAAAAAATTTAGATGAAAGGCTTAATAGAAATCGGATTAAGATCAAGTTTTGAATAGAGGCTTTGGGTAACATTTTAAGGATGCATAGCGTAAGGAAAGCATTTTAGAATTTATTTCAAAACTTAGCCCCAGCCCGCCCCCCCCAAAAAAAGATAATGTTCTGGAGAAATAGACTGGTGAATAAAAATGGTGAAATAGACTGTTAATTGAAAATGTAGAAATAGAATTTTCAATGAGAATAAATAAATAGACAGTTCAGTAAAATGTAGAAATAGACTGTTCAATGAGAATAAAGAAATAGACTGTTCAATGAGAATAAAGAAATAGACTGTTCTGTAAAAATTTAGAAATAGACTGTTCGTTAGTTATTTCTGTGCTTCTGGAAATGAAGTTAGGGACATATAACATGTCAAAACGTTTTCAAATTATAATAATAATGTTTTTAATTTTTAGCTTTCCAAATCCGTGAAATTTCATCCTGAAACTTATGTGTGATTTAAAAACTAATTTTATTTATTTCCTTTCAAAATAATAGAAAATATGTATCAATTTCTTTCTAAAAAATTGCAACCCTTTTGATTAATGATGCAGTCTCAATAAGTATTTAAACTATTATCTCAGTGAATTTTTAGTGAGAAATTATTGAAAAAAAAACGTGTTTTGAAATAAAAAAAGAAAAGTGAAAAATTCTTTTTTATTTAAAAAAATGATACCAAAATTATCTTAAGATAGCTTAAATGCCACATACAATATGGCACAAAATATAATAAATATGGATCCCGAAATAAATATCTAAATAACATTATTGTTTTGTTCTGTCATTAAACCGGAAAATTATAGATAATTTGTTTAGAGAACTAATGTAGTCAGGAATTTTATCCAGTTAGAAATATATCCTATATATCCTTGGAGGATGTCCTCTTTAATGAAATCTATGTTATAAATAAAGCTCAAATATAAATACTTTATGAACACGAATAAAGCGAATGACTAATTTAAAATTAAAAATAAAAGATTTCTAGTAAGGAGAAATGCCTTAATAGAAAAATGAACCCATATTTTTTATAGATATTCTTAATATAATGCAGAAGTTAATATTAAATATATACAATAATTTCACATTTGATAATATAATATTTAAAAACAAATTAATTTAAGGTTAGGTTATATGAATAAGGTTTTATTTCTACTTATTGCGATGTTTATAGTTAGTTTTGAATAAATTATTTTCAGCACTAATTAATAATAAATAATGAATAAAATGTACATGCAACTTATTGCACTTTAATCACAAGTATTAGGAACATTATAAATTAATTAAAAATAGAAGGAAAACATTTAACATAAAGATAATCTGTTTAAAAAATTGAAGAATTAAGTATAATTGCTGGTAGATGGTTATATACTTAATTAAGAGTTTTTTTTGTTGTGTTAGCAGAAATTAATTTTTCTTCCATTTCACTTGTAGCGATGGAGTAATTCTTTATTATAAAATACAATATAACATGATAATTCTTTATTATAAAATGTAATATATCATGATAAATACAGTAACGCAAAGAAAAATAAGCGCTGCAACAACGATGTGAATTATTTCCTTTCCGCAACTGCAACCACGGAATAAAGTAAGTATTACCTTTCTTTAAGTTTGAAACAAAAGTCTCAAAAATGTACTCAAATTTCCCTTCCCGAAAAATGTAATAAGAAACCATTCACTCTAATGTCGGTAAGTTGGTGTTTTTCTTTATCATTGTTAGTAAGGCACCTCACCTCAGTGAATTCCTGCAGGATAGAGTTACAGCCATCATTGCTAACCATGAGCATCCGGTTACTAAGCCTTATCATAAAAAAAAAACATTAACAATTCTGTGAAAGGTACCAAAAGAAACAGTCGACTGGGCCATTCATTTAATATAAAAGTAAGTCTCTACAAAATATGAAGAAATCAAAATAATATTAAAGTGCACTTTTCTCCCACATTCAGATCAGGTAGGGATCTATATCATTTCCATATTTTCAATGGGTACAAAATACCCTGTATACTAAAATACAAAACATTCATTATAAGATATAGATGAACGTTGTAGGTGCCAAGTGTGAGTGCAGTTGGCTCAAACAATGAGTAATTGATTCATTCCAATATGACATTTTGCAATTTCAGTCATAATAGAATTAATTATTAAATAATAACATATAAAAGCACAGAAATTAGCTAAATTATTACGGAAAACATAATATCTTCTTTATTTATTGTTAGTACATGAAAAAAATTCTTCTAAGTTCTTCTTTGTTTAAGTATAAAAAATAATTTAATTGGATTCATATTTATAAATAATTAAACTTCTAAATATGTGTATTCTGAGGAAGGTTAATGGTTTTAGGAGGTTTTTAAGACTCTCAATTCCAAATTTCAAAATCAATTTATTTCAATTTTTAGTAATGTTGGAAACATTGCAAATATTCAAAAATTATGAATATAACCAATATTGCATATTGCTGGATTCATTTTTTATTATCAGATGAGAACATGGTGTTGTTTTGGTTAGGAGGTTTTGGTGTCACAAAAATTTGTAAGCAAAAATTACTCATTTTTTTTTCATTGGTAGATAGCGCGTCACCTGACTCATGACTTTTGAGATTTGTTTTGCCAGTATTGTTTGAAATATTTAATAAAAAATTCTATCAATTGCTTCTTGTTTGTCTTTTCTATGAAATGACGTCATCTTCCAGTTTGTTTACGATTGTTTACGTTTAAATAATTAATATCTCCCTGAAAAAATTATCGTGTTTTTTGTTTTGTTTTAGTTTTAACTATCTCAAATTTGTTAAACCAGAATTATATTCAGTATTTAATGATATTATACGCGCATTTTTACACATTGTGTTTATCAAAATACTGTAAGTATTAGAATATAATTTTAGTATCAATCTGCATTACGTTCATTGGATTTTACCACGTATACAATACCTTTCAGTACTAGCGAGCTTTCTGCCGAAATTAAAAGGTTTATTTAATCTTAAAATTGATCAAGCTCTAAAACTTTCTTTGCGAGTTTGAAAAAATGAAAATGAAAGTTTGAAAACATTATCAGTAGAGAGAGAGAAAGATCCCGTAATTTTTTCAAATCGGTTTAAACTGGACCGGTTAAACTGAAATTAATTAAGACAAATAATCACTTAAAAATAATAACGTTCTCACATGATAACTTGAAATTTGTGATCGTAAATTTCATGACTTTTGGACTTTTTTTTTGGAAATTTTCTTTCTATATAAGTTCACAATTCTATTTCGGAAGTTAATCTTAACTCTGTTTGGTTTAGAATGTATTACATATAAGCTAGTAGCCAAAACTTTGTTGTCGGAAAAGAAATAATATTGGAAATATTTTTTGAAATTTAAAATAACCATCTTGATAAATTAGTAATTAACTAGGAAGAATGATATTTATTTTTTTATCAACAAAGAATACAATATTTGATATTTAATGATATATAAAGGTAACGTACAAATAATCACTTATATTCTATTTTTTTAAAAACTTTATTGTTCAAGTGCTTTAGGGTAGATAATACTTTTGGTTGTTTTGTTTTCATCAAAACAAATAATTTTCTTGGTTGTAAGATGTAAGCAACTAGCACACAATTAGCCATGGGAAAAGCATGGGTGTTTTAGATATAATTCGCACATTTGAAGAGCCTAGCGATTTGTTGGTAGTCATCGATAATAAAAGTCAAAAGGTGAACTGAAGTCGTTTAAAATCAGAAAGCATGTCGGCAGAAATAATCAGAATGCGTGGAATGAGGACATTTCTTCTAATCGGTTTTCTGTTAAGAATTAATTTATCAAAAATATTTAAGTAAAATTTGAAATTGAAAAAAACTATATATAATGAATCCGATCTGAAGACTTTTGCAAGTGTCACCCACACGCAAGGATTCAAACCAGGGAATTTTTCTGTGCGAGGTCTAACAATTAGTCCAAATATCGATCCCTCGTGACCCGAAAATCCCAAGAAAAATGAGTTTTAGAAATTAATTTGTATCATGAAAATAAAAGACCAATTTTAAAGTAAAAATATTACATAAAAAGTCATTGCATCAAACAAAACAAAACCCTAATTATTAATTAATTAATTATTCCACCATATATATAACTCTTGTTGGGTGATATTCAATGTTTTTGTTTGACGCCAGTACAGCTATTCATTTCTTTCTTGTTTGAAGAAGAAAATGTAATCAAAGATTTTTAATAATCAACAAAATCTTTAGTTTCTACGACTGATACTGAATTTTCTTTGTTGTATGTTCCGTGTTAGATATTAAGTATTTTATAAGCAGTCATTGAATTTTGAATAAAAGACTCAAACAGACGAATGATTGAAGAAAACATAGGCATGTTTTTTTTTAATAATTAGATACTAATACGAGCACAATAGTACATTTTCTACAGTTAATTCATCAAATTTTCTTTCATGATAGGGCACTTTATGGAGAAATAATGTTGAGGTTCACCAAGATATAAACTTAATGAAGCATATATATTTAAAAAGGTAAGAAATATGCTGATATATCACTGCTGGAACATATTTTAAATCTTTAAATGTGCATAAAAGATAGTCATAGATGAAACATTCTTTCATGAATAGCTGTATCATTTTGTTTAGTTTTCATTTCATTAGACTACATATACAATTATCTTGTAAGCATATCAAAATAATCTTATTGTAATTCTTATTACTACTAAAATACATATATTGGGAATTGTTGAGGCTTATTTCATTACTTCATTCAATCCATTTTAGATAACAATCCTTTAATTTGCAGTTCGTATAGATTATATACGTTTCGTTATCAAATATACATTTATTATTCTTAAGGATTAAGTATACTTATAGTGTTTGAATGCAGCGGGAATGTTACTGTTACGTTTCAATTTTTTCTTTCTCTCAGCAACAAGAATTAATCTTATACAAGACAACTCCAAAATCACTGGGATTTCATTTATAATAAAAGCAGTCTTAAGCCTAGTAATATTTTGTTAAAATAAATTAAATGAATCTTCAGTATGATGAAATATAAATTGGATTCCAGTGAACATTTCGTATTTGATGTTTGCAGGAAGTTAGAAATGTCTTTGTATATTATCAATGCATCCTTCTTATCTCAAAATTTAACAAATGCAATCTTGTAAGCTAGAAATGTAGCTAGCAGTACTTATAAAAGGCGAACAGATTTATTAAATTATGTAGTAAATTATATAAATGTTTAAGCAGAATATACAACATATCCTGAGATTTTGTAATTCATTCTTATTTTTATAAAGGAACCACGAGATATAGACATCACCAAAACAGAATTGTAATGAGAGATTAATCTGAATTATTAAAATTGCAATGAGAGATTAATCTGGATAATTAAAATTTTAATGAGAGATTAATATGGATAATTAAAATTGTAATGAAAGATTAATCTGAATAATTAAAATTGCAATGAGAGATTAATCTGGATAATTAAAATTGTAATTAGTGATTAATCTTTATAATTAAAATTGTAATTAAAGATATTGTAAATCGTGATTATCAGCTCAATTACGTGGCTTAGTAACAGTTGAAAGTTTGCAATCATGATAATAAATTCCTAAATTTTGCTTTTTTTGTTTGGATAAGACTCTCTCACATCGTTTTTTTTTTAATATAAATATTTAAACAGAAAATATAAAACATATCCAAATATTGGTAATCAATTCTTCTTTTTAAACTTTGACCAGGAGATATAGGCATCATCAATACAGAATTGTAATGAGAGATTAATCTTGACAATTAAAATTGTAATTAGAAGTATTTAAATCGCGATTATCATCTCAATTATGTGGCTTAGTAACAGTAGAAAATTTGCAATCACGATAATAAATTCCTGAATTTCGAATTAAAACAAATTAGAGAAGAAAAAACTTATAGAGAAAAATATAATTAGAAATAAAAGTATTCCAATAACAACCATGTAACGAAATAAAGATAAAATTGGAAAAGAATTCCAGAAAGGCATTCTTCTTCCACACTGCATATCGCATAAACAATTTTATTGCCTTTCTGGAAAAATATTGTCTGGAAAAGTAGCGAAAATCGAGTCTAAATGCTGAAAGGCTATCTTAACTAAAATTATTATTCCTTATCATAAATTAATTGAATCTTCAAAAACCCTTTTCTAAATATCATTTTAAAATAGTCGATTGTTACCTGATATTTATATTTTTCTTTTTTCTCAAAAACAATATATAATCTTACAAAATTCTGACCTTAAATTTTTCCACAAACCACTGGAATTTTATTGATAGTAAAACCATGTTAATCCCAATAATATTTTACTAATTTGAATTGAATAAAGCTTCAGCGTGAAGAAATATAAATTGGAATTATTGCTATATATAATAAATAGAAATAAAATAATTATAATGAAAATTGCGGAAATTGACCAGCTTGCAGTGTAAGTTATGAATTTCTTTGTAAATGATCAATGCATCAAGTTTTGCTAATAACGTTTATGAATGAAGAAAATATTATATAAATTCTTTAGTCAAGTGTCTGTAGGCTTAAAGAGAATATACAACCCATCCTGAGAATTTTTAATCACTACTTTTTTAACATGCAATACGATATACTGATATCATCAATATGGAAATTAGATGTGAGATTAAGCAGAATACTTAAAATTATGAAATACTGTAAATCCCTTTTATCAGCTCAATTATGAGGCTTAATAAATGTAAACAGCTAAATATCGAATTAAAACCAATTTATACCAATCAAAATGAAGAAAAAAAACTCTAATAAGACGCATTTGATGAGACAAAAGTAAGGATTTGATTAACAACTGGGATATTGACATTGTTTTACTCGCAGCATATCACATTAACAATTTTATCCCCTTATTAGAATTGTCTTCAAAAGTAGCGAAAACTGAGCTTAAAGTAAAGACTGAGCAAATAAGTAACATCTGACTTAAATTTATCATAAGTGATTTGAATGTTCATAGAATACTATTAACTAAAAAAGTAATTTTTATGGAAAAAAAAAATCAATCATATTTTTTTGAGTAAAACTAATAAAATATACATTGTATTTAGATCCCGCATATGCTGTTACATGTAAAATACAAATGATCTTAACAAAATCAGAAAAAGATAGTTTAAATGCAGTAATGAACTAAATATAATAAAAAAATGATAAATCCAAACAAAAGAGTTTCAATGTTCAGTTTCAGGCAATTGTTGAGAAAAGGGATTTTCCATGATGGTATTATCTTTCCTACAATTCACCGTTCATGATCCGAAAATTCCAAAAATCAAAGCTTTTGTATGTAATAATTATAATTAATTAATCAAATCCATTAAGTTATAATAAATATTTTCAAATCCAACCAAGACCACAGCAAAATTGAAATAAATCAAACTACAGCAAAACCATTTCAATCATTAAAAAAACATCAATAAAATATAACTGTAAATAATACCAGTTGAACGCGAATACAACCAAAACCTGAATAAAAATCCTGAATCCAACTCTTGAATAAATTTAAACCTTATTTCATTACGAACAGTAATATTAAACTAGATTCAACTTTCCGGCTTTTAAAACTGAAAATTTCTACAACGATTCGTCAAAGTGTCCCTCTTCGTAATATATAAATTGAGCAATCTCAGAAAAAGCAAAGGAAAAAATTAGATAAGTAATGTTTAGTTGTCAAAAATAAGATTTAGAAATATTAGAATATATATTAGAAAATAGATAAAACTTCTCCTATATTCACTTAACTAGAATTTATATTGCTCATCATATATGATTTGAATTTTCATATACAATTTATGCAATATCATTTATAAAAAGTTGATTGCTTCCTGATATTTATACTAAAATAATTTTAGTTTATTAAGATAATAAGTCTTGCTAATATTTCTTAATATAATTTGCATTAATCGCTCGCAGAATATTAATAATATTGAAGAAAGTTAATTAAGAAAGAACTTTCGGCAGAAATGTTTTCCCTGAGCGGTAATAAAAACAACCTGCACGTATGCCATTAAATTACCCAATCAATCAACATGTTTTCAATAAATCAAGATAGAAAAATAATAATATCTTATTATTTTTTTGATGGAACTTTTCTGCAACAGAAATCTGGGAACTGTGGCGTCTTCAATCAAGGGAAACCCTGCCAATAATATCGATTTTTATTAATCTCAACGTTGGGTCTCGACATTCTTAAGCACTTCTATGATTGCGTGAGTTCAATTCAGATTAACAAATCGCTTTCTTTTCAGAAGAGCGTTGGATTCAAAGCATTTTGCAATGGAAAGCATTGACAAGCGTGTTTGTTCTTCCATGTAAACAAAGAAATTACGCTCCACAAAATATTACCTTCCTGTGAATGTTTTGAAAGAATATCAATTCTCGTTTCATGCGATGAGGAATGTAAGAATCGACATTTACTATTCTGCCTTGAAGCCAATTCTCTGTCAAATGAAAGGCAATATTTTAAACTTTTGTTTTTAAATAAAAGGGAATTGTCTTCGATATAAAACATAAAAGAGATTAAACAACCTTTAGAAATCCAAGCAACTTTTATTTGTTTTCTAATGATAAATTTAAAATGTTGTCAAACCGAAAATAATACATTGTTGTGAAACATTTTGTAAGTTTTCTTTCAGTACAAGAATAGTTACAGATGCATTGATCATTGGAAGTATGTATTCCTTCTCTAAAAGGTTAAACTTTGTATATAAGTGTAGTATTGTTCAAATGTTTATAAACCTGTGATTTTACAGATAATTCTTTTAAAAAATTCTGAAAATCTTAAAATTTGGGTTATAAAAAGAAAGAAGAACCCTACATTTTAATATTTTAGCAGAAAATATTTACATAATTTAAAAATAGGTTAATTAAAATTAATTCTTTTTATTCAAATAAACTTCAACCTAAAATTGCTGGCTTTATATATTTTTCCTCTATATTTTAATATAATTATCCTAAAAAATTAACCCCTACATGTAACGTAGTACTTAATAGAGAATTCTGTAGGTAATAATTAATATTAAATAATTTAATTCGTTAAATTATATAAGAATGATAAAAATATATTTAAAATTCAAACCTAAGCAAGTCCTCAGGAAGGATTAATTGTTCTGAAAACTGTTTGATGGCTTAACTTTAGTAAATACTACTCCTTGTTCCTAGGCTGATGAAGACGCATTTGCTTATTTTTCTTTAAAATGAAACAAAAATTTGGATAAGTTTCCTTT
Source organism: Argiope argentata (assembly GCA_026289955.1). Taxonomy (NCBI): domain Eukaryota; kingdom Metazoa; phylum Arthropoda; class Arachnida; order Araneae; family Araneidae; genus Argiope; species Argiope argentata. The sequence continues at coordinate 2,371,121 of JAOUZG010006535.1, forward strand.
AGAAATCTCCTAGGAAAATAAACAATCCAAATGCATTGGATATAATTCAAATCGCTTCTTCCTAATTATTATAACATCTTTAGGAACAATAGAAGAATTCACAATTTATGTTTATAATATGCAGTTTACTTATGAACTAGGCTTTAAAGAATAGATTAACTGCAATTGTAACCATCAACTAATATAAAATTTTAATGTACAGACAAGTATATCACAATGCATCATTATAAACAATGTATTTCCTGAACAAAGGGATTCAAATGTTAGAATTCAGAAATAATTCAAAGAATTGTATTCTGATCAGAAGAATATATTTTAACATATTAAAAATTTAATTATCTGTGAATCGATGGATTTCAAAAAAATTGCTGGAAGAAAGAAAAATATATAATAATAACATAGAAATGAGTTGTGAACTGCATTAACAACTAAAACATAGTACTTAATTATAAATCAGTTTTAAATATAAAATTTTCACTATTATAGTTAAAAAATATATTCAATTATTTTGCAAGAATTTGGGAATAAAAAATACAAAATAACGAAGTAATTTTAATCATCTTTAGAAAATATATTTATGATTATAATTTATTTGTAAAATATTTGTCATATTCCCGACATTTAATATTTTTTTAATTACGGAAAGTTTTATGCAAAATCTTTTTTAACGTATAAATAATAAAAACATCTTTTTATAAACACATATTTCATTTATATGCATTTAACAAAGGTGATTTTAAAGCCTTTTTCTTAACTATATCTATTGTCATCATTGTAATAAAGTAAAGAATCATAAAAAAAGATTGAAATCTTTGAAATTCTGATAATTGAAATCGTATAAACAGTTGGGAAAAAATGAACAATTGTGAAGATATCTATAAAATGTAAGTAACATCGACAGCAAAAAAAATTCAGTTCTTCATTCAATTCACAACCAAAAATCGCATTATGAACACGTTAAACCATCTTTTCTACCATGTTATATTAAGACTTTATATTTTTATTCACCAATTAACACTGATAGAAAGAAAAATTTACCAGATTTGTTCTGAATAAAAATGTAAATTTTATAAATCTATTTTTTTTTATTCTGAAAGATCTTGCACATTTAGAGTAATCAGGCATCTGTCATTCGCTTAGTCGATATTCTACTCGATTGGCAAATCTAATTTCACTGTTGACAATTATTTATATTTATGAAATGATTTCATAAACTTCGGATTGAAAAATAACGTATATACATTATGTTATTTCAAATAGTAATGTTTGTATCAAATGTTTCGAAATCAGAAATACTAACATTGGTTATATCCAACATATCAGAAAATTAAATTATGCAATTATATTTGATTTATTATTTTCCTTTATTTTATTTTTCTCAGGCAATACATGAATTATATAGATTATTTTATTACATCTTTTTTTTACTGTGGATACTATAAAAGTATTGTTTCATAGATCCTCGTTTGCTGTTCGAATAATCTTTATTGTTTGTATTAAGTAATAAAAAATGTATTTTTTAACTTCAGAACCTATAATACTTCATTATTAGAAATATATTTCAATAATAAACATTTACTGGATAAAATTCATATTTTGTCTGAAATTAAGACTTTAATGTTAAAACTAAAAAATTCTTTAATAATTCAAATTTATTACAAAAATAAAACAGCAAATTAATTAAATAAAGTACATAAACGTAGCAATTTGTTTGAAAAATCTCATAAAACTATTGATTTTTTATGAGGATGATGGCGTATGAAACATGTATTTCTTAATTTAGATAACAGCTTGAAAATAATAATTTTTGAGAAGTATATTTTTATAATTAATATTTTTAATGTTACTCGGATACTTTTTACAAAACCATTAAAATTTTATTCCTATGTCTATTTTTAAGAAGCTACACTGATTTTTATATTTACGTCTTTAAAAGCGTTTCCCTCAAATATTAACCTATGATACAGTTTTCTAATGAAGAAGCTCATAAAATAAAATCCAATATTTATTTTTTGTTCAGATTTGATTTTTTGTGAACAATTTGGGAATTTCGTATTATTTATTAGTTGATTCCCATCATTTAAGGATTATTTATAAATACCTCTTATGTTTTAATTCAGGTTCTCAAAAATACATTTCTTCAGCTATCTGAAAAATGTTAAGCGATTTTAACCAATGCATTTTAACCAAAAGAAGCCTGTTTTATATATATATATATATAAACCCACTTAATTGGTATATTTTGGTTCTATTCATACTTTTTAAAATATTTTTACACAAATATTAAAAATATAACTATTTTCCTTTATATTCTGAAATCTTTATTCCAAATGTAGCCTTATGCATTAAATAAATATCGTGAAGTGTATTTTTTACACATATATTTTTAAAATCATCATTCCCTGTATTTTCAATTAAAATTTTAATTGTCTATCTATTTTTTCATAAACGGCTTTCAAAATAATGAAATATTTCTTATTGTTATGAGGTATATGCGCTAAAGACGTAAATACGAGTTTTTAAAAAGTCAATATGACGCTGAATTATCATTATGCAGTTCATTTTATTCAAGAAAACTAAAAATGAAATTATATTCTTTTTAATTCAATCCAATCGTATAATTTATGAGAAAATATATATTCGAAACACTCAGAAATTGATTATATCTATCATTTTCTAAAAAAATTAGTGAAACAATAAATACATTCTTAACTTTTTGCTCCTGAAATGATATGAAAATATATCAATGAAAGGCAACAAGGAAAAAAAATTAAATATATAAGGAATGATATTTAAGAAAAGCGTTTTAGTCAAAAATTAATGAATCATAATATTTATCGAAGCAAAAGAATATTTATAATCCTTTAATTTCCAATTCAAACTTAATGCATTAGTTATTTACGCAAATATTTATTTTGCCGCTCATTTATGTTTACTTTCCAAACTGATTAACAATCAAGAGTATTAATAAATACTAATAAAAGCTTTTAGTAAATGTTAATTAGACTAAATATAAATATCATATGCATTTATTGTGATTTTTTTGTAAAAGGGAATAGAATAGATTTTACAAGTAAAATATTCTTTTGTTAGAGGAAACCTTAAGCAAACATGTTTAAGGATTAATTAAAAAAAAGGAATATTTCAAGAATAGCTTTGCAAATTAATGCTAAAAGATGAAAAATTGGCAGTTTTATATTTTTAATTTTAAATGATATGAAATATGATTTATTTTTTCATTCTGTGCAATGGATAATGCTGAAATTGCTTCATGTTACTGGAATCTTTCGTTTATAGATATTATTCAAAGAGTAATCTGGGAGATTTCTAATATTCTTATGGTAAAACTGCATGAGGATTTTTATATTATGCTCTTCTTGCTTTTTAGAATTTTTATCTTATATCAGTTAAGAAAAACAGACTCTCAGATATTATTCTAAAATTATTTCTGATTAAAGATTGTCTAATTATTCTAAAACTATTTCTGATTAAAGATTGTCTAATTATTTTAAAATTATTTCTGATTAAAGATTGTCTAATTATTCTAAAATTATTTCTGATTAAAGATTGTCTAATTATTCTAAAATTATTTCTGATTAAAGATTTTCTAAAATATCTTTGCTTGTTTACATATTGAGACACTGGTGTGTGTGTTTTCTGTTATGTACAGCAATTCTTAAATGTTTATTTCGTATTCTAGAAAATATTAAAACTAATGACTTCCAATAACACATTAAACATTGCCAGAAAATTAGATGATTAAGTATATCTTTCAGAAGTTTGTACAGAAAGAAAATGGGAAATTTCTCATTGCAGAATCGGATTCGAAATGAGGCATTACGCTTTACCACCAATTCCTCTGTCATACGGAAAACAAAATAGTTAAATGCAGTAATTTAAAAGGTCACTTTTACAGAAAAAAAGTAAAACAGGGTTCATAGGTTAATTCCATTTGCTTGATTAGGAAAAATCAAGAAAAGGATCCAATATTCAAATAGGCAGAAAAATTTAACTGTTTTTAAATTTAAAGAAATTTTCCTGTTTCTTTTTGCACAAACTTTAGAAAGATATACTTAATCAGTATTATGTTGGATTTAGCTTTAATGTTTATGACTACCTACAAGTGCTGTTACTTATGGCACTTACCATATTCGACATGCCCCCCCTCCCGCTGATACAGCAGTAGATCTAACCCGAAAGGAGCATCTCTTTTTTTTTAAGTAGCGCCAACTAGCACCAAGAGTACGACTTAGCTACGCGTTCATCATATTTGCTTGCACAGCCCCTTTTTATAGGGGAGGGCACAGTCACACCTCTCACAGATAGCACACAGAAGAACAACCATGCCCATCCTGGAACTCCCAGAACACGAGGAAGACGCGCTTCCTCTGTGCCAGAAAGACGGCTTTAAAGACTTACTGCTTTTAGCAGAAGGACAACCATGCCCATACCGAAACTCCCAGAGCACGAGGAAGACGCGTTATCTCTGTGCCAGAAACCCGGCTTTAAAGACTCACTGTTTTTAGCAGAAGGACAACCATGCCCATACCGAAACTCCCAGAGCACGAGGAAGACGCGTTATCTCTGTGCCAGAAAGCCGGCTTTAAAGACTTGCCGCATTTAGCAGAATGCGGAGCTATGATCCGGACGTGATTTTAGCACGCAATATTCTGACCATGAGTCAGACGCGATACCATTGCGCCACTAAGTCAAGCTACAATTGTACATAAAACAAGCTTACTTGTTGACATTTTCCATCTAACATGCGGCTGTGGAACGCCATCAGCTTGGCAGTCGATTCTTGCGGAACGTCCTGCTATCGCAGAGGTGTCTCTTGGTTCCAGTAACCATCTTGGAGGAACTGAAATGCCAATATTTCATTCCATGTAAACTCTTTTTCATGGTGCATAAGATACCAAATAGATACCAATACCAAATAAGATATTTGGTTTAAGCAATAGTTTTAAGATAATTTACTTTAATCATAACAAAATAATCTTCATAAAGTTCTTAAATATGAAATATTTATAAGTTGGAGACAACAGCGATATTTTAAAAAAATTGCGGAATAAAAGATGAATAAAAGTAATTAAAACTTTATTAAATTACAATATAATTTAATGTAATAAATTCACTCACTAATTATACAATTTAATTATTAATTATTATTAATACTAACTAAACAATTCTTCAACTTTTCTAATTTTAATAATTATTTAATTACATAGAAAATAATTAAATTATATAATTATAAAATTTATTTTATCATCGCATTTTCATTTATTTCTACTTAATAATAAGGTTATATTCTCCTTTGCAATAGTGAAGAACGTTAATTAATTGTACGGTAAAGGTATCGAAGAAGAAAGAAGTTATGTTTAAATATTCATATAATTATTTTTGATACATAAATAAGAAAAACATTAATGCGATATCATGTTCTATGAATATATTTTATAATACAATATTCGAAGGTAGAAAGAATTCTGTATTTCCAAAGAAAATAAAATAAGTACAGTTATTCTTTTATGAAGACATTACTAAGCAATGTTTGAAAATTTCTCATTCAATTTTTTTATTGTAAAAGTAAATAAATAAATAATAATTCTTGAGCTTATAAGAGCATAATAGTATTCTTTTCCTCGAAAATTGTATTTTTAATTACGAATGAAACATTTAGATTGGCAGTTTTAATTACCCGTCATAATACAAATTAATGATTTTAAGAAAAATCATAATGGGTTTTTTGTATTTTATTCTTTTGAGGATAAGACATTTTAAAAGAATAGACTAAAATTCTTCAAACTTTTATTACAAACTATCAAGATATTTTTAATCTCTATGAAAGAAAGAAAAAAACTATGCACACCAGTTTTATTTCTAACTGGAATTTCATGAGATATGAATAAGCCTTTCATAATCATATAGAGTTCCACAAAGAAAAAAAAACATAAAACTACCCGTTTTACAGTTTAAAGCTCTCCATCGGTTAGAAAAAAAAATCCCTAGATATCATTGACCTTTGAGAGAGATTTCCATTGCAATTTTTCACAGAGATTTATCATTTCTAAAAACTCTAATTCTCCTCGAAATTGATGGAAGTTAAAAGTCAGTTCGTAGTAAATTAACTGAAAGTGCCTAAGAAAGGGCTCCTATAGAGATTTATGAACCCTTGCTACCCCAAGAGTCATATGAGAAACGGTTTACGTTTGAACGATGACTTGTGCTATCACAGCTTTCCATCCAGAAGGTAGGACAGTAGAAAATGACTTTTCAGTTCAAACCTCGCGTGTTTTATTGTTTTATCTTCTTAGCAAAAAATGTCTATTAATCTTCGATTTTCTGCAAAGATTGTCATGAAGCTCTTATATTTAATGGTGTTGCTGTATAAAAAAGGATTAAATACATCAGTTTTCATCATAAAATATTCTATCAAATAATAAATATTCTATCAAATAAATAAGGAACATGGACATATGCACAAAATACTTTTATGCTATAAAACAGAAAAATGCATCATTTAAAGAGCGTTCACTTGGTTTGTTGGATGTTCACTTGGTGAGAGGTAATAAAATTATAATATTAATTTATATAAATATGAAGTTATTATAATTACTACAGAAACACTACAAGAAACTAAAGATATTTATTACATTTAAACTACAACATCACATTTATCAAATTATGAATGTTGAAAGACTTATTTATAACCCATAAACACATTTTTTGCACTTTTCTGAATTTGTTCATAAATAACGTAACTTAAAAAGAAGCATATACTTATGTCAAATTGATTAGGGAAGATACTCTTTATAATTTCGCTATGAGGTAAAGAAAAAAATAGATGAGTTTTAGAAACAATTATTTAATTGTTTTTTTTAAGTTATAAATTTCTCAAGGCAAAACAAACTCGAGTACAAAAAACACGACTCTCTTTTAAAATGCAATACAGTAATGACTGTAATGAAGATTCATGTGAAATATAACTTGATATTAATAAGGTAAGACCACCTGTATTCATTTTACATGTTTCATTGAATTAGTAACTTTAGTATTGCAAACGATAAAAAAATTAAAAATAATAATTAAAAAAACATTTTAATTCATTGTCCACGCATTTTTGTTGACGCCAAAAACCCCATCCCCAAAACAACATCATATTCTGGCATGATAATAAAAATAGTTAATTTGAAATATATTTTTTATCCATAAAATTATACTTATAATTATTGTAACACTTAATTCAAGACTAATATGCAAGAAAACAATTATTTTTCTATCAAAAAAATAAGTTTATCTTATGCATTAAGAGAAAATATATTTATATTTTCCATAAAACAATGAGTATCATATTAATTGAAACTATCTTTAAATCGTTAATTTAACTGATTTTTAATACTTAAATACTTATAATACAGATACTGATTCTTAATACGTTAATACATATAAATATTTTTCTTTTAAAAATTTAATACCCGTATTTCCCGTATCAGGACAATAACACTTATTTTTGCATTTAAAATGAAAAACATATTTCTTAAAACTATTTTTAAAATTTTAAATTTTAAATAAAAAAACATGCTAGCCAAGGATTTTAATCCAGTCTCCTGTTTACAATATTAGTGTCTTAAATTTTCTACTATTCGCACTTCGGAAATGATAACACATTATTAGTATATACGCTATGCAGAAATTTCGAGGGCCATTTTCTCAAAATTTGAGTGCGCTTTAATATTTTATTAACCAAACATTCAAAATGTATACTATCCTTTATACTAAATCTCATCCCGAACTGAACTTTCAATCTCGTATTAGTTTTTTTTCCATTTGCTATATAAATTTATTTCACTAACACTGGCTAAAAACTTATGAATTAAGTTCTGAAAATTAATTAAGTCGAAATGAAATGTTTTGGATTAATTTATTGTTTTAGTGAGAATTGTATTTTTTATTTTAACATATAAGAAAAATTATTTATGTTAATAATAATTTAAGAAACTATTTGAGTTTATTTTCTGTTATTCGAATTTATTTTGTTTTTTATTTATTTTAAGTTGGAAAAAAAGAAAAATAAATAAATTTAAATAAAATAAAAATTTTAAAATGCATTTGGAAATCATTAATAATTTATTATTAATTGTCTTCGATAGTTTACGATATATTATTTATCAAAAAGAATTTATTGGTATATTTTAAATTTGTTTTATGTTTCTAAAGTTAAAAATTTATTCAAAAAAGTACTGCATTTATAAAAGAATATAATTGGCTGGAGAATAATTAGTAAATTATTCATTAAATTCCAACCATATGAAGTGAAAAAATAAAAACAGACCTTTCTCTCAGAAACAGACAAATAATAATTAAAGTACAACTTTTCAATTCAAAATATCGATTTTTTTATAAGTAAATAATTTTTTTCCTTTAATTTGTGACTTCTTCTGATAGAAGACTTGATAAAGGCATAGCTTTCAACTAATTGGGGTAGAAAAACTCAAAACAATGAATGAATCAATTTCCCCACTGTATATATATTTATTTTTCGAAAAATACTTATCGATCTTTGCATTAAAATCATCTGAGTGCACTCTTACTGTAAAACAAACATATTTTTAATTTAAAGGCCAGAATCAAAATAATGTATGGATATTTAAAAAAATGATATTTGCCTCTCCTTTGACTTGATTCTGTATTAAGTTGCACGAAGAAATCAAAAATTATGCCAATGATTAGTAAAATTGAAAATGTACCTTGAAAAAAATTTTAAACCTTAAATAATAATTATTATTGTTATTTTTGAAGGAAACAGTTCATTAGATTATAAATTTCCAGATATAATGCATTAAATTTGTTAACAAAAGAATGAATGAGGAAAACACTTATTTTTTTAAACGATATTAAATCTCCAATAAACTCAAATATTAAATTTTCAAATGAAAAATATTATATGAGTATTAGAGGAAAACAAGCTTATTATTATCTCATTTAAATTTCACAATTTAATTTCTATAAAGAATTAAATACAAATACGAACAAACGATAAGATTTCTATAGAGAATTAATACAGATGTATCCATTTAAACTCAATTTACTTTTATAAGTTCCTCCAATTATTATTAATTAACTAAATAATTCCACTAAAATAAATATTCATTTTATATTATAAAGCATACATGAGGAAAATTACAATTAGGTGAAGCCTTATTATTAGCATTTATTTAAATTGTAAAATTCTGTTCGAGGTAAATATAACTTTTTGTTCAGTTAAAAAAGATATTAAAAAAACATATTTGAAGATAAAAATTTTGAAGTTCTTATGCTATCTGATATTCATGATATTTCTATACTCTTTTTTGACTATATAATTGTCCAATGGATTTAATTAAAACCTTTTAGCCTGATTTCCCTGATTACAATTACTACTAGCATTCTACATTACATCTATTTTATGCTAATTATACTATTACGAACATTGGACCATTTTACGCCAATTAAACATCAATCTATAGGAGACCTCACAATAAGCGGTTTAAACATTTAACTGCCGAATGACTCACATTGGGCCAAATTAAATGCAAATGCAGGAGCATATTGCCTGATGAATGCATTAATAAAACACTTGACACAGCGTGATAGCCTTTGAATTCGAACGTTTACATGCTGAGTTGTCAGTTCTATATATTCTGGTATGCAATATAATACTATAAATCCCTCTTACTGTCTCATTGTTTTTGAATGAGGACTTTAATATTGAGTCTGAATGGTAGTTGGGATGTTTGTTATTTACAAAATCATTCAGTTCAGATATGTGGGGCTGAAATTAATTTAAAAGATATTCAGAGCTATCATTATAATCATTACAATTTGGTGTAGTATAAATATTTTAAGAATATATAGTTCTTGTTGAAAGTAGTTTAAAAATTAGTGGCCGATTGGAATAGCTCTTTCATTCAATAAGAAGTATTTGCCATTTATTTTCCATCTTAAAGGAAATATAATTATTTGTTATTAATTCTAATCAAGAATTATTCATAATTATTCATTTAAAAGTTAGGTCGGTTCTGAATAATAATTTATAGGTTTGGAAAGTAATTATAACTGTTTACCAAATTAAATGAACTAAAAAGAGAAATGATTCTGTGTTTCAATCTATTAGGGCAAATTAATTCAATTAAAAATCATCAAAGCCTTAACAGAAATATCAAAACCATTTAAACCTATCTGTAACACAGACATCTCAAAACCTATTAAATGTAACAATCTTTTTTTTCAATTTTTTTTTAATTTCAAAATGGTATTTTAGTTAAAGTAAAAACTTAATAGATCATACGTTTGGGATTGAAAGAGGCAAAAGTTGTAAAGTAACTATAAGTTTTCGTTCGTATAATACGGTTTTAAATTTTTTATGATTTAACGATACAAACGGGAGGACATATAACGTTTGTTGTAATCTTTAAGGAATGGCTAATTCCATTGAAAAAAATATCAATATTTTATTCTTTGCCCTAAATCAGGCAGTGCAGTATAAGCAGTGATTATTTTCGTTTGCTGAAACAGCTTTATAATGTCTGTGTAAGAATGCAAGAGAAATAATATATTACAGGAGCGTGTTTATTTAACAATTTGTTGAGACTACTGTAATGAGTAACCATACACAACAACAATGGCTTCATTCTAATATACATGAGTAATATTTTTTTCCTTCCACAGATACTCATATGGAAAGAAAGAGTTTTCACAATTAGTTTTAACGAATACTTAAAGAGTAGCGGATCTAAGAAACTCAGACTTAGTGATTCCCTTGTGGCTTGATGATGAATTTGAGCCAAATATCAAGTTCAAGAACTTTTGGCTATTTATTTATTAGGAGCGAAAATACGATATTCTTCTAGAAGATTATTTTGCCTATCATGGAAATTATTAAACAAGATGAAAAAGCCGAACTATGGTCAGTTAGTTAAGTGCATGAGAATAATTAAAAATTCTCTAAATACTTGTTGTTGTTACAATTGTTTATTATTCTACTTGTCTATTACAAAATGCTGTTTTGCTTAGGCTGCGTCCGAATTCGAATAATAATCACTATTTCTATAGGGACAGAATATTCAATTGGAAGAATGATACAATTATTGGTATTCATTTGCATTTTGTTTACATTAAGGTTTCTAACATTAATTCTGCCTAAGTTCTGAGAATTTATACTAATTAAAAACAAGAATTCGAAATTTTTATCATGCCAGAACATGATATTATTTTAGGAATAAGTTTTTCTCGTTTCAATAAAATTCCGTAGGTGCAAAATAAAAAGTTTAATATTATCATCTCAAAAAATCAGCTTTTAATAAGGCGTTGCCATCGCATTTACAAAAAAGCTCTGATAAAAAAAGTTAGTGACTATCGCAAATAAAATCCAGACAACTGCATTTTTTAGCACGTGATTATATGAAATGAAATAAAAAGGAAATGTAATATTTTTTAGACAATAAATGCGAGGCAAAGTTTTTTTGGGTCGTGTGCCATAATAAGGTTGGTTGGTTTGTGGGGTTTAATGGCACAAGGGCCAAGTTGGGCCATGGTGCGCCAACGTTTGGTTAAATAGAACATTGATACTAAAATACTCCATATTTTTTAAAAAAAAAAAACTATCCAGATTTTTTAAAAAAAGTTTAATGAAAAAATCAATTATAAAATATTTAAGAAATCTGTACATGGTTTTTAAAATCGTGTGAAAGTCTCAGAAAAAATCATTGTGAGAAACCCACAGCAAGCACATCGAAGTGCGCTAAAAAACATTTCGTCATGAGAAATGATGAAAAAACAAAAGACAAATACTATAATTCTATAAATGGAATCCAATGTTAACAAGAATTCTCAAGCTTTGCAAAAAACAAAAAAAATGCAGATTAAATAAAATATTTATTTTTATACTTGGTGGGATGATATATTTAAATTTTGGTTTCTTTTCTCTAATGGAAGGAGGTGGAGTACAGACATCATCAGACTTATCTTCAAATTCCTCACTCATATTATACTCCAACATATCCTCTGAAGAATGGGAAATAGTCATTTCTGTTTCGATTTCAGGGTGCAAGACACATGTATCTTCTAATGTAGAGATGCTCAAAATCATGGTTATTCTCAATCCTAGTGCATGTGTTAATTTTCGACTCCCTTTTTGTAGCAGAAGATTTGGCAACTTGCACTGTAGCAGAATTTGACATTTGACGGGGTGAAGTTTTCCAGAATTCGGAAAATAATTCTTTTCCTGTATGGGAGGTAGGGAAAACTTGTGAAGACGATTTAATTTGTTTCAATTTTATTTTTGTGTACTTGATTTTTTTTCTTTTTTTCACTTGTTTGAATCCAGTAATATTTTTGGGAAGTAGAAGCAAGTTCTGAAACATCCAGAGAGGAATTTTTTGCCATACTAAAGTGACTAATTCAATGAAACAATTAATATGAATAAAAATATAATTTAACTTTCACCATCACGTGGTGCTTGGTCGCTCAAGAAGTTATGTTCTGACATGATACACTGAAATATTTGAATATGTGATACACTGATAAATAGAGAATTTCATTTAAATCTTTTTTATTCATTATATTTTGACATTAATATAAAAAAGTAAATCAGAACCATCTAAAATATAAGAAATATTCAACAATTAATATCTATACTTAACTATTTTAGATTTAAAAACAATCCATTTACTTAACTACTTTAGCTTTTAAAACAATATATTTACTTAAATTAGCTTTAAAAACAATCCATATATTTAACTACTTTAGTTTTTAAAACAATCCATATAATTAACTACTTTAGCTTTTAAAACAGTATAAAGTAACCTGCATTTTTATTATAAAATGCTGAATATTCATGACCCTTTACCATTTACTTGTATAAATAACCATAAATAAATAAACTATTTCATAAACCCTTTACAATGCATATTTTTGAAAGCTCATATTGACTTTCACATACAACGCGCGAAACATTAAAAGTAAGATTTGTCTGAGCTTTGTGAAAATGACCTTATGTTGTAACAAATGTAGAAGAACAAATACTTTTGAATGTAGTAGAGGCATTCAGGTTGCTATTTCTTCATGCAGGTTACGGCAAATCCTATTAATACCTCATAATAATATCTATTTTCTAAATTCTGAAAATATATAAATATATTTTTTTCTTAAAGCAAACTAATTTATTAAATCATTGCATCTCATTCATTGTGGTTAAGTCTTTACCATGTATTGTGATTTTCCTTTTCTATATGTAGAATCAATTTCATAAACTCTAATCTTTTATTTGTATTTTTATTTAAAAGAGAGGTCTGTTAATGTAGTCTTTAGCACTTATAAGGTGAAATTATTATATCTTAAGTCAATACGCATGTATTTACATTTCGTAACATCAAATATTTCGAATAAAGCTGTTCTTTCTACTTTACGAATTCTGAAAGAGCAGACAATTGCATGAAAATAACAATATAGTTTGTTTTCTGATAATTTTTTTGTCAAAAGAGAGACGAAAACAAAGAAATAAATGTTATTTTATTCAATAAACTTTATTAAATGTCTTAAATTTTCAACAATCGTTTCTTGGAGAAGAAAATCCCTGATGTATATTTTTAAATATATAAAATAAACTTCCATCAAAATATAGATAAATAAAATGAATCTTTACAAACAATGATCGTTAAACGCAAAAATTAAAATTATTTGCGTTTCATTAAAAGATAAACAAAATAAACAAACGACTTAGTTAATATTTATTTTAGACTGTAATTATTATTTGCTTTCCCTTCTAGGATTGAATAAGAAAACAACAATGTTTAATTGTGGAACCGCAAAAATAATTAAAGAAAGGTATGAGATTCTATTTTCAATTGTACAGATAAATTATTTTTGTGAATTAAACATGAATTTTAAAATATTTATAATATAATCGAAGGAAAAGATATCATTTACTGTTTCAGTTACTCTTTAAATAACCTATAATTATATATTCAAAAATTTGAGATGGTAGACATTAACTATTGTTAGAATCTAAATTGTAATTAGTCTATTTCAAAATCTAAATATGTATAAATACTAAATAATCCATGCATTTGGATTAACTTCTTTAACATAATAATATGAAATATGAAATATCTTAAATTGTCTTTCAAAATTGAAATAAAATAATTAAATATTTAAATTTATGTGCCAGTAAAATTTATTTTTCTCTTATATAACTGATGCGCTCTTGGTTATATTAAATTGTTTTAAGAATATAAATTCTACTAAATGATTACGGATATTTCTTTTTTTTTCCTATCAAAAGTTAGAAGTCTTATTCTTCATATTTCAAACTCTAAATTTATTTGTTAAGTGTAACATTTACGGAAAAAAATGTTTATGTTATTTCTTTTTATTTTAATAAATTGTGTCTCAATAATGACATCTTTCTTTATCTTCTAAATATTCGAAACAATTTTTTTTTCTAATCTTTTGATTAAACTCATTTATAAAGTCATTTATAATTAATAATTATTTATAATGTAATTAATTATTTAATTAATAATTATGATATAAAATGATTAGTTAATTAGTAATTATGTTATGAGTTATTTGCTTAATTACTCGTTATGATGCAATTCAATAAATTAATAATTACGCTATAATTTAATTGATTAATTAATCGTTATGATACAATTTAATAAATTAGTAGTTATGTTTTAATTTAATTGATTAATTAATCGTTATGATAGAATTCAATTAATTCATTAGTTAATCGTTATGATAGAATTCAATTAATTAGTAATAATAATACACATTAATTACTTGATGTGCTGCAAAGTTGAAAGAACAAGAAAATAGCACAAATTGAAACATCATACTATATGGGAATTATTTTACAGTGATATTTGAATCAGTAACATTTCTTGCAGAAGCAAAGCAGTACAACCTGAAACATCTTGCTAGATGGGAAGTGTACTTAACTTTTGTAATAGGAACCTGAGTATAAATGATACCATTAAAAAAATGGGCGGATTTTATGCGTCTTCAATTGTTTCATACACTTAATCTAAAATAGTATATAAAAGAAATTCTGCCTCTGATAGTTTGAAGTTTTAGTGCTGCATCACAGTAAAAACTGAGCTATGAAATTGATTCGCTGTGAAAATATAAGTAATTATTTTTTTAATTATCATTTCCTCAATAGTCTAATAATTTTAACTTATCTTAACAAAAACGTTTTTTATATGATAAAATAAGAAATTAGATTAAAGATGTGATGCCAAAACAGATATGCATAATCTACTGTAGTATTCAGGTTAGCACGTCTGGTAATTTTGAATAATATACAGATTTTTCTCGTATTTAACAAAGAATCTAAGTTGGTGGTATTCGATCAATCTCTTGGAACGTTAGTTCAATTGGTTGGAGCGTTAGTTTAAATTCTACAAAATATAAATAGAATAAACAACATAAATATAATATAAATATAATAAACAACATAAATATAATATACATATAATAAACAACATAAATATAATAAAAATATAATAAACAATTCTATCATTTATTAAAAGAGGCATATGTTACGCATTCTAGCTAATCAATCGAATAGTGTTTTGTTTCAAATTGGCTATTCTTGTTTATATTTCTTAATATTCCCAGAGTAATTTTAATGCAGAAAAAATAGATACTTTTGAAATTGCTAGGATTTCCTAAACTGTTTCATAAAATCTGAAGTGTTTGCCTTAATAGGGAAGATTTTCGAATGTATTACAAATGCGTTTTATAAATATAGCCATTGAAAGGCGGAACAAATATTTGCGGCAGTGATATTTATTGTCCTTCGGTAGTTAGAAATATTTACAGTTTTTTTATGCTCTATCCCATGTAGTTTTGAAAAATGTTCCAAAAATCCTTCTACGTTTTAATTTTTAAAAACTATTTGGAATAAATTGTGAGTTTTTTTATAAATTTAAATAGTTTCAAAAGGAAATAAAGACAATATAAAAAATATAAAATCGTAAGTCTTGATCGTTACTTTTCCTCAAGTATATAAAATAGAATTCATAAAAATTATATCTGTTAGAAAATACAAGAAAATAGTTAAATTTCTCACTGGTAATTTAACTTTCAAAAAATCGTATGGTGCAAAATTTTAGCCCTTTTATTCCTAAAATCATTCTAGTTCAGGCATCTCAAAATACTCTTATATTCTAGTTTCTTTTCCACGCAGAAGAAAAATTCCCTGCAGATTAATAGTGACAGCCAGAGTTCCTTAGAGATTGCTACACAATCGAGATATGCGCTTAGCTGCAACTATTTAGAAAATATAAGGTCGGATATTATTTGAATAATTTTAGGATAGTTCCTGTTCTTCTAAACCCATATGGAATTCGTTTTCTAAAGAAAAAAATCATACATCAATATATCACAAAAAATAAAAACGAAATAAATTACTCAGTAGAATCCAGACACATCGGTCGTCTACCATATTTCTACGAAGAGGTCTTTGGGCCCTTCAGTAGTGACAGAGTTAAATTTCAAATTCAAAATTAGAAACCAAATTTGTTTTGAAAACTCAATTAAAATCCATAGAAACGATAAATCGATTGATCCGAATTATAATCGTATTTTTATTTCATTTTTATTTTCATAAAAAAATATCATTAAGTCTGACATAAATTTTAAGGAGTTACCCTCCGGTATTATAATATTAATAGCATCATTAGTAAGAGTATTGATGGAAGATTGTCTGCCTAAAAGGCATTTTATTACATCTGCTCGTAATCAGCAGCATAATCAGTGGAATTCGAGGTCATATTTAAAGAACACTAGTTATAAAAATAATGAAAGCACAAACAGATTATTTATAACGGCTTCAATATATAAGACCCTATTTATAACAAAATAATTTATTTTTTTCATTGCGTCAACAGGGTGGTTAAAATAAAATTATTACTTTCAAATGACCATAAAAGGTAAGGAATATTATCAAATGATAATAATTTAAAGGACGTCATGAAAATTTCTTTTCTCCCACAAAACGCTCAAAAATTCACTACCAGAGGGGGAATGATGCTGTATCAGTACTATTAAGCAAAATAGGACATGAAGACACCTGTTTAAAATGTGTGGAATAGTTTTTGAAATTTTTTACATAGAATTCAGAAAAATGTGCATTATCTCAAAAGAATTTTTAAAGACGATAATCTAAGCAATTCGACGGAACTGAACGATGCAATGCACCAGCATGTAATTAGCATTGCTCCTGATATGCTAATAGTTAACGATGAAAAGGCAATAATTCGATTTAACTTTTGTTCAGAAAATGATGGATGTCATACTTAAAATGCTTTGTGATACGTTTTAGAAAAGATTAAACTCATTTAAAACCGATATATTCTTGTCTTATTGTATTTATCAATATTGCATACAGCAACATTTCTCCAAGATAGTGAATTTTTAAACTCTTTTTCAGTAAAAAATAAGAAAAAAAATCATGTCATCTTGTAAATTAGTTGTATACTTGATAACATTTGGTCCAATGGTTTCCTTTAAAGACAATTTCAATGTGAAACTTTAATTATAATTACCCTGTATTTCAATATATTTATTTTCGGTATTTGTTTATTTTTTGTATATTTTTATGATTGTGTTGATACTGAGAATTGGAATAACCCTTTTGAAACAAAAACATTTATTTTGTTTTCATACACTCATTAGTTGATTTTATTTTACATCAAGTAAACATAAAATACCAGCGCATGCATCGTTTAAAAAAATTTCTATAGAAGTAGTCAATAAGATAATAGTTTCTTTAGAAACATTGATTTACGTTCCCAATAGACACGGCAAGAATTTTCTCTGTTTTGATTATGATTTCGTTCTAAAGAGGAAAAAAATCCGTCGATAAATACAAAATACCCAGCCTTTCATTTATTGACATATAGATGCTAGATTCACAAAAGAACCCATTATCGTTTGTCATCACGTAGTTCGAATGTTTTGTAAACATTGAATATTGATCAAACGATATTCTTTTCTATTTTGACGTACACATTATATATCTGAAAGAACTGCTCTAGCGAAACATTATTTCAAAGCAGTACCTTTGAAATGAATGCAGTATGCGCTTCTTCCAGTGTTTATCTTTACCTACTTATATGGAGATTTTTCAAGAAAGAGCAACTTTTACAGAGGCAGTAAAGCTTTTAAGTACTAAGCATATTTATCCAGTTTATTTTTCATTTAGTTCCTTTATAATTCTCTTGAACAAAAGATGTTATTGGAAGTAATTTCTTGAAAATAGCTTAAATATTTAGGAAATCGTGTTATTAAATATGCATATGTATATGAGCTATAAGTATTTGTAGTTTGCCTTAAAATACAAATACTTTTTTCTTAGTGTTGAATACTTTATGCAAAGTGCCCATATATATTTTGAGTAATTTTAAATCATTTTTAAATTACTGTATTAATTTAATATTTCATAGACATCTCTATATCTTTAATTATAAAAGCCCATACATTTAGGTTTTTTTAATATAATGTCCAAATATTTTTGCTAATCGTTTACTAGATTACATACTACGATATATCGGAACATCATGTCCAGTATTATGTAACAAAACTATTGTAGAACGGATAAATGAAAATGGCAAGTAAAAAAATGCTTATGAATTAATTTCATGTCATTGTTGAAAGTTGTTATGTCTGGCGATTAATTACTGATTTCAAAACGTGCGACAACTTATTGGCGAATAATATTTAGCATTTATTTAATGAACAAGAATTTTCAAATAAAAACACTACATCTATAATAAAAAAAATATTTAAAAAACGCAAAAAATGGTTTTTGAAAAACGTATTAATTTGTGTTGATCTGATTGGAGCTTGGTGATAAAAATTTTATATCTCTTGTTTCTATTGAAAGGTAAACAGAAGTACATCGTTTCATCAAGATATGAGAATAAGTTATCCTCTGTTCCGTTTTAGTTGGAAAATGCTGTAGTAGTTGAAAGACACTGGAATTTTTCAAACAATGTAAAGACCGCCTTTTACAAATGCAATCTACTTTTCAATAATGCATCACATATATTTTGCTTTGCTATGATATATTATGTCCCATGAGTAGACATGAGAAAAAAATATCTCTTTCCCCAAAAAACTCATTAACTTTTTAATTGCTATACTAAATGCATTGTAAAATATCAAAATATTTCATGATGATTAGACCATTTTAATCTTGAATTAAATACTTGAATAGTCCTTTATTATGTTATATAATGTTCAATGAATAGTAGTTAATGCACAGAAAAAAAAGCCCCTTTTCTCCCAAGAATGCACTATTTTGTGAATTTCTCTCCAGAGATTAGATGTTCCGTTATGATATGTGATCATAATCCTACATTGCGTTTGTGAACTTTTGTCATATTTTGTATGGCGTAAAATACTTCAGCATCAGTGGCATGGCATTTAAACTTCTCCCAATAAACTTCTACTTCTTACAAGAATAAACAAATTTCTAAATTATTAACTAAAAAAAGGAAAAAAAAAAACACCTCCTTCTAAGAAGAATACATAAACATGCAACTTTTTAAACTGAATGTATTATAGATTTAGAGATCTGAATGAAGAAAATATATTTAAATCAAATTATTTTTTACCAGATATTCAAAAATAACTGTAAGGAGATAATTGTTAATTTTTTTTAAATGCATGATTTTGACTAAAGATGGAATTTAAAAATATATAAAATCTAAACCTAGAATTAAAAAAAGACTTTATTTCTTACCTTTAACGGTTAAACGAGTGCTGAAAGATCCAGTTCCCACATCATTCGTGGCTAAACAAGTGTAATTACCATTGTGCTTATATGCCAATACATTTATAGTAAGCGTTGAAACATAACCATTCCCTGCATACAATATGCTTGCATCAAGGTCCTCTTCGTTTAAAGGCAAACCGTCTTTTAACCATCTGGTGGTTATTGGAGGATCACCAGCAAGTACAATACAAGTCACTGCAGTCCTCATTCCTTCATGTAAATTATTTGGAAACGAAAAATTGCTGACATGTGGCTCGGCTGAAATGAAAAAAGAATGAAAATTCCATTACAAATGCTTGTCATAAATAATTGCTTCAGATTTTTAATGCACCAATGAGCATTTTGCATTTAAAATGTTCGAAATTTTAGTAAATATTTTTTAAGATTATATATATATATATATATATATATATATATATATAAAACATTTACTACAATATTTAAATGTTTAATTAATTCATTTTTTAATTATTTATTTCTTACTAATTTTACTTAATCTAATTCATTTTATTGGAAAACTTCTTTGAAAAATTAATCAAATCAAAGTTTAAGATTCATAAAAAAATATTGCATAAATTTGCGCTTTAAACTCCAAACACTGTATTTAAAATCTATAAAATTATTCTCATCATTGTAAAGTTTGTAAGGAAATATCCTTTAAAAGTCCATTTTTTAAATATTTTAAGACGTTATAAAAGCTGTATTTGTGCGAGTACCTCTTCTGAACTTACTGATGAAAAATTAATACAAAACGACAACATTTCAAATAGTTTTTTTTTTAAATTTTTGTTACAATTGGAACTAGTACTAAAAAAACTGAATTTCAAATTTTAATTCTTATGACTGCATGAAATTGTTGTAGCAATAAATTTCTAATCATTGACAGATAGTTTTTAACTTTTATTATTGTTAAAGAGAATAAAAACTACTCAAAATTATTCTATTGATGATCCTGATGAAAGAAAATATAATAAATAAGCAGGTGAAATAGATTAAAATCCACATTTCCACATTTGAATTAGAAATTTCTTAACACCAGTTTAATGTTTGAAAAATTATTTGCACGGGTGTTGCAAATGTCTTAATAAGAACTTTTCACATAAAAATATCTTAATTTAATTAAAGGAGACAAAAGTAAATATGAAAAACAGGATACCTCAGAATTTAAATGATAAAAGTTTTTTTCTTCAAGAAAACAGAATGAAAAATATTTAATTAAAATAGAAAGTAAATGAAAAGTAAAAAACCTAAAAATACGAACAAATTCATTTGGATCGGAAATAAATATTTAAAATTATTTACACAAAGGAGGAAAAAATTAAAACCAAAACAATTTACAATCTTGAATAGGGAAGAAAGTTAATGTTGTTGTTTTGATTTATATTTCAGATAAATTATAATTATGCCTAATTTATGTTTTTCAGTATTACAGTAATTTCTAAGTAATGAAAAAAATCGTAGTCATATGTCTTATTTTAAAATGAGGTTGATATCACTTTGGAAAAATGTATATCATGGTATTTACACACACCTATGGTAATACTGTGAAGTTAAATTATTGATCATTTTTTCTACTAAATACTCAAAATTATATAT
>JAOUZG010006535.1:2407869-2417973 GCA_026289955.1 Argiope argentata
AGAGAGAGAGAGAGAGAGAGAGAGAGAGAGAGAGAGAGAGAGAGAAAGCGAGAGAAGCTACTAGATCTTAATAATGATGAAATATTTCATATATATACTATAGAATTTTTGCATCTTTAAATTTGAATGATTAAGGAGTTTCGAATATTAAAAATGGGATTACAACAAAAATTGAGTGTCATAACCCTTTATATCTATAATTTACATAAAATATTTGCCACATTAACAGAAATTTCGATGACTTAGCAAAAGTGTTACCACTATATCTTCTGGTGAATATACTTTCTAATCTAACATTTTTTCACTATAAATGCGTTCTGATCATAAATAATGAAAAAGAAATAAAACAATGATACACAAAAAATTTGATAAATATTTTTACAGTTCTAACTATAATTAAATTAGGTTTTACTAAAAATTAGTATATAAAATAGATGAACTATAAAATAGAACGATAGATTAAAACACGGAATAGCTAATAAAATGATTTTTCAAATAACGTTCTAATGCGGGGGTTTTATATAAAGATCTTCTATTATGTATTCTCAAATATATTGTGTATATTTATTCGTTTAAAGAAGCTTCAATTCCTTTTTTTTAATTTGGCATGAATATCCCTTTCTTTTTTACTTCGCATGGAATTTAAATAGCAATTTAATCTCCTCTGAAATTTTGTATACTCTTCTTTAAGAATATTTCATCGATGAAAAGATTTTTATTTCAAAAATAAGTAATTTAGTTGTTAAATTTATCTTCAATATAAAATGAAAAGAATATGTGCATATATATGTATACTATTTTTTAGCGCTCTACAGAAAGACCACTTAACCTAAAGCTATTAAAATTGCCAATTATATTCTAATAATGTGCAAGTTCTAAATTATTTATAAAACTTTTAGTTAATTATAAATCAGTCATCTTTTTTTTTCATTTCCTTTAAAAAAATAGTCTTTTACTGTATTAAAAATTAAAAAAAAACTTTATAATGATAAAAACTACATATTTTGCATTTTTTTATAATTTAAAAAGGTTTAAAAATATATATGAACAATTTTTTTTCTAACATCAAACTTATTTTCCTTGTTTAATAAACTTTTTAACAATACGATTTTTTATTATTCAAATCTCATAACCAAAATTATGTTTATTATTTCCTCTATTTACATGAGAAATAAAAAAAATTGAAGAATCATTAAATTGAAAGAGAACTTACAATTGAAAAAATAGGTTATTCAGTTAGTTTTGCTTTCAGTTGCTATGGCAATAACATGGTATATTTTGAAAATATATAGTCCATGCAGATCTTTAAGGATCCTGAATACTTCATGCAGGCAACATATCTAAACTTATCTATTTTAAATTAAATTCTTAAATATAATAACCGTTTGAATCGGTGAAATGTAGTATCTTCTAGTAAATCTAAAATCAGATCAGTGTTCTGAAGATATTTACTATTGCCCATAAAATAGGATTTATTGACTGTTGAATCGTACATAATTTGGTAAGAAGATGAGATGATGATACCACAAAGTTTTATAATTTTACCCATTTGGTAGGATTTATAGCCGATCCACTCCTCAATAATTTTGTATGAAGTTCCGTGCGATAAGGATGTATGATTTCGCCCATAAGGAGGAATTTATTGGCAATCCAATCATACTTAATTTGGAATGAAGTTCAATATGATGAGGATTTTTTAATTCTGTCCATTAGGATGTATTTATCGCCTATCCACTGCTATATATCTTGCTATGAAGATCACATAGCTCTTATACGCATCAAAATGCAGAGATTGACAGCAAAACATAAGTAATTCAAAATTATAGCTCTTTATTCCTAGATCTTATACTTTTTATATATGTGCCCTTTAGATGTCTATTGATTTTTTCACGAATTTTTTAAATCTATACTAAATTCTGTCTGCAAGAAAAGGCTAAATTCAGCAATAACAATTGCTGGCTCTGGTATTCATCTTATATCAATCGCATTGATTTTTTTACCACTATGAATGGAAGCAATTGCCGTTCAAATCAGAGGGCGATATATTTTCTTATAGATGGTATTATTTTTATCACTTTGCCTGTGTCATTCACGGTATATCAGGATAAATGAAATACTGCAAATGCAGCAATCGTAATGGTCTATCTTATGATAGTAATCTATTTCTTTCGCCGATCGCTCCAAACAATGATTCTGAAAGTACATTTTGGTATATTATTGATTTTGATTGGCTATTCCACATATATTATCCTTGTTTATAAAATCTTCCAATGTATGGAACATTATGCTTTTGGCTACATTTAGATTCTAACAAATGTAAGGGGATTCCCACTTTGATTCTAAACTCGAATTCAAAATATAGTTTTTACTTTCTTTAAACAGCTTCTCTATAACAAGTCTTAATACTCGAAAATAAACATTTAATCAGATTGTTAGTAAAAATTGACATATGAAAATTTAGAGCCGTTATTTATGGTCCTTTCTACCAGTGTCTTTTTACAAGTACATAAAAATGTATATATTTCTGTACAAACACATTTCAAGCATATAACTAAAACAATTTACGCGTACTGTTCTTACTTATTTCAATTACTTATTACTACAGTGTACCACATTTTTCTAATTCAGAGGGAACAACCTTTCATGCCGGCTTTCTGGCAAAGAGGTCGTTCGTGTTCCTTGTGTTTTGGGAGTCCGGGGTTCGAGTCCCGGTTTGGGCATGGTTGTTCTTCTGTGCGTTATCTGTGAGATGTATGACTGTGCCCCCCTGTAAAAAGGGGCTGTGCAAGCAAATGTGTTGAGTTTGTGTAGCTGAGTCGTTCTTTTGACACTAGTTGGCGCTACTTCAAAAACAAAAGACGCTCCTTTCAGTATAAATCTACTGCTGTATCAGCAGGGGGTTTGTCCATAGGCAAATGCCATAAGTAACAACAAAAACAACAA
This sequence comes from Argiope argentata, assembly GCA_026289955.1. NCBI lineage: Eukaryota > Metazoa > Arthropoda > Arachnida > Araneae > Araneidae > Argiope > Argiope argentata. The sequence continues at coordinate 2,410,813 of JAOUZG010006535.1, forward strand.
CCTTTCAATTCACTTACATTTTGAAATTAACATGACCGATATTTTTATAGTACTTCCTTAATTTAACAATTATCTTTTCAATATGTATTATTTAAAATACTGAACTGAATTCAGTTTTCTGTTTAAAAAGATAGTTTTACAGATTTAGTAATGGTTCCCGAATGGAAACAGTATCAAGGATCCCCATCGATGGCAACAAATATTACGACCCTGAAATGAAGATAACAAGAACATGATATTTAAATATTTTAGCAGTTTCTCCATTAGGATCGAGATCCAACGCTTGTTCTAGAACATTCTATGCCTCTGTTGAAAATATGAAATTAAAAGCATACAGATGAGTAGAATAAAGTCAATCGCCTTGAAAATATTAAGTATTTGAATTGAGCTCAAACAGTATCTAAGCAAAGTTTTTTTGGGAATGAGATATTCTTAGTAGTCTTTTGCTATCTTTTGTTTAGTAGTGATTTGCGACATGTTTATTGATGAATTTTGCAAGTGCTCTTTTGTGAATAGTTATTTTACGTTTCGTGTTTTTGAGGAGAATAAAGAAACGTAAATCGTAAATTCAATAAAAGTGATAAAAAAATTTCTTGTTAACCAATTTATGAAAATGGCAGATTTTACTAAAGGATAAACATTTGAACAGTGTTTCTATGAATTTTAATTACAATAATGTGATAGTAGATTTTCAAATTCAGCAGAGTAAAACAAAAAAAACTATCCCCAGTTTGTTGAAGAAGAAAAAGGTAATTAAAAGCCATTTGTTTATATTATCATTTTCATCTACATCGTTTTTATCACTAATCATAGATTTTAGTTCAGTTATCACTAGGTGCATAATAACAATTTTCACATTTTTGTTAAAAAGTATTCATGAATATTTTCACAATGAATATTTACGGCATAATTTTTCATAATTATACGAGCTTTACTTAAAATAACGTAGCTAGCTTTATTATGTTTCTCGGTTATTTTATTATTTATCATTATTTTTCTTTCATTTTTATTTAATATATGTAATAGGTTTCTTTTGCCACATTTTCACGGTCGCAAATTATCTTACATAAATTATAATTAATTAAGTTTATAAAACTTATTACTCATTACTTTAATTTCTTGTTGGGTTATATAGCTTTGAAAGCATTCTATTAATACTGTTTTATTTTTATATTTATTTTCTCGTTGAATTTAGCAATAATAATGAATGCAGAATTTTTAAATAAATAATCAGGGATTTTTTGCTGCTCTCAACTTTGGTAAGTTTATGCAAGCAATGTTTATGTTTCAAGTAATTTACTAAAACTCTAAGAATTTTTAGTTTTATGCACTATGGTTTTCACTTTATTTTGTCGGCAAATATTCTTACTGAAGGTTCTCCAAGAAATGCATTATGTAAAGCAAAATATGTTGTCTTTAGGAAGCAATGTTTTGAAAGAGATTGAAAATTATGGAAATAAAGAAGATAAAAAATAAGTATAAAATTAAAATTTCCTAATAGTTTAATCCCGTTTGCAATTAAAAATAACTATCAACAGCTTTGCAGGATTTATAGCGTGTTGGCTTATACGTGATTAATTGAAAATCCTAAACACTAATCTGTTTTTCTATTAAATTATTTATATTTTATTATTATGATAGAAGAAATGATCCATGCGAAGTGACATAAGTAACAGCAACAACAATATGCTTGAATGCACTCCCCTGTAAAAAGTTACTCTGCGAGTGAATGTGATGTGTGAATAGCTGTTCTCTATGTGATGTCTTTATATAAAGCGTTGTTTACATCTGCAAGCCACGTATGACACTTAGTGGTGCACAGGGATTTCTAAATGTTCAAAAAAATACTGTACCAAACAAGCTACTATTTCTATTTGCTTTGAAAAGATTCCAATTCACTACTAAATTAGAAAACTCAAATGAATTAGAGCAATATTTTAGAAAATATTATAGTTAGTGATTCAATTCAAGTAAAAAAATGCTTATAACGTGTTATGTAGGGATTTTTAAAATTTGGGATCCGATCACATCTAGTTATTAAATTGGCAATTCCATATGTTGAAGTTATTATTGTATACAAATTATTTTAGTTATAGAATTACCATGTCCTAATATAGCACAAAGACAATTCTTGGTTTCAAACCCACATGAGACTTCTTGTTATTTAAGCATTAATTATCTGAGTTACAATTCTTAATCGCTTAAACCTGAGTATATATTTGCTAATGACTAATCTTTCTCATTATAAACTTAAACAACTTTAAGTTTACTTCTATTATGCAGGATCTAATCTTTGCTTGACTTTTCATTTAGTATTTAAAGCCTATTTTTAATTGCCTTGTAATTTTAAGCCCTGAAGAATAATGGATATGACAAATGTTGACTTTAAATTATGTGAGCATACAATGACTATCCAAACATTTCTAATATTCCTTATTCAAAATTGGCTTGAAAGAATTTGTGGATATATTGCATAGTTATGAAGCAGGAATTCAGGAACTTCTTGAAAATGTCATGCAACTAGTCACTCTAGACAAAGTCTGCCTATAAATAATTTTGAACCGAATTTATCTAAGATACTGTACATTTAATGAATATGTTTACTTAAGTTATTGGATCTAATGTGTCATCACCCTATTGTGTCTTAAATGTGATTATCATATTTACTATCAATAAAGTGATTATCAAATTTATTATTATAGAATTTATTAAGCAAGAGTCATTTAAACTTTGAATAGACCTCAGAATTACAGAATGACAAGAGCGACTTCTAATTTATTACACGATTTTTCAAACTTCCAGCCCGTAATTGATTATTAATTTATTACAACCGATCTGACGTGGAACAGGAAGCAAGCCCAGAGAACGGATCTTCAAATAAACCATGCCTTTAGTCCAACACAGAGCGGCATCAGCCTGTAATAAATTGGCTTACATAATTCTCTAACCTTCACGCAATTCTCACAAACATCTCACTTATTATTATCAATTAAATTCTGCTAAATGAACATCCTATTTTTACCCCGCTCAAGAGCCGTTTGGGAAAGTGCATCGGAAATTTATTTTGCGGCCAGATCACGAGAATGTGAGTTAAACCAGATCACCACTCTCCAAGCTTTTACTGTATATTACAGACCAGGAATCCTACCAAACTGCTTTGGAACTGAATGTTTGTAGAAACAAGTAATCCGGAAAATAAGGAAAACGTGTCTCTTTGTTACATTTATCAGTGTATTTTGTACTAATTGTATTTATTTAATGAATATATCTGTCCATAAATTAAAATATGCATACTGTTCTCAAATTAAACACACTGATGACATTTGGTTTTCTTTTGTTCTTTCTATTTATTATTTATTGATTCTTTATTTATTTATTGTTTGTTTTTAAAAAAAAATATAAATATCGTATACTTAAAAATATTAATATATGAAGAATGATATTCTTTTTAGCAAATTTATTTACTAGAATCAATGTTGAAAGAGGCGATTTATTGAATAACGAAAGGAGCACTCGTAAGATTAAAATCAATGCATTGAGCAACATTTATTCTAAATACAAAAATCAATTAAATGAAAGCTGTTTATGAATCTATTTTCATAGATCTCCATCGCGAACATCAAAATATTTGAATTGAAAGTAGAGAAAAAAAATTTGCAATATCTTTAAAATTATTGAATAAACCTGAAATATTTTCTAAAAGAATATGTCTCTTGAAATATTAATTAGAACTTAGTAAACAGTCATTATGAAAATTAAGGCGCATGGTACATTCAAAGATTATTGAATGCATTCGGTTCATTTGTTTTATAATTCTCTGTCTGCAAAATTATTCTTTTTTTTTCATTTCATCCCAGATTGATGAGTAGAATTATTAATTAAAATCATTTTCTTCTGTTATTCACTTTCAAATGAGGATAATTGATCATTACAGCAGTGAAAGAAAATATGAGAAATCCTTAGTCTTAGAACATATGACAGAAACTTTGGCGTTCAATCTTGAGATTGGATTTTAAATTAATTTTTAATTTTAATGTTAAATTGTGTGAAGGCTTTATACTCAATATTTTGTAGAATTTTCATCAATCGTAAATACATTTAATGTAGTTCACAGTATTAGAATAATTAATATTTCTAAATGAATGTTTTGATTTCTTTAACAACTTGGCGAATATCTGAAACGAAATTTTTGTTTAAGATGTTAATTTTCGAATGTGAATGAAGATTTTGAAAAACTTTTCTCTAACAATTCTCACAAAACAAATTTAAAAAATTTCAGATTCATTCTTACAATTATCAGATTTATTTAACAGCCATGTTTTAAAATAGATTTATAAGTAGAAAATTAAAAAGAAGAGAAATTTGAGAAATTTTTAGCAATTCTTAATCTCGTATTAGGTGATCTCACTGGCATTTAAATAGACACTTTACTTATAAAATTTAATTATATTCTAAGCTGTTTTTTTTCGAAAATAATTCTTGCTTTTCTATGCTAAACTGTACCCTCTTTGTATCAGGATACAATTAACCAGAATAACATTAAATAAAAAATCAATATTTAATATCGTAATTAATTTCAAGGATACTATATTTTTTCTCACTAATATATAAAATTCCTTAAATACTAGCCCTATTAAATGTATAAAACATAATTTCGAATATTGCCATCAATTATATTATGTTTCAAAGGGCTATTTTATTTTATTTTTTTGTAAATTTTCTGTATAAAATATATTAGATACAAATATAATTTCATTTTAAATTTTGACATTTCTGTATTCTATATATTTCATAATTCAATAGTAAATGTAAAACTTAATACATATTTAAAATTTAAAATTTTATACTATCTATCTTTTCTAACTCATTAAATACAAATAATAAAAGAGAATACATATACGTAGAGATAGAGAGAAAGAGAGAGAGAGATGAATCAAAAACTGAAATAAAATGAGAAATAAAAAAAATACGATAATGAAAATAGTAAACAACCTAAAGAAATCACATTAAAAAAATCTGGCCTCATGACTTTCTCAAGGGTTACCATGAGGCAGAGATTCCAATAAATTGCGGAATTTTTTTTATGTAAATGGTTAGACTATTCTCTAAAAAATTAACCCTTCTGTGATCCGAAAAATGCCATGTTCCAAAGTATAAGAAATACGTCATATTTTAAGAATATAAAAACAAATGACAATTACTGAAAAGGACAATAAAAGACAAGACTCAAAATACTAAAATTCTAGAAATTAAAAAAAAGCAAAACACTATACACAATAATAATAATAATAAATGCTAGCATAAAAAATAAGAAAATAAGAAGCCCTCAATCGAATATGCTTTGACGTAGGGCGGAATCACCAGCGCGAATGATCCAGGGTTATTTTTAGTGTTATTATTGTTATTATTTTGGAAATTTCGCAATAAACGTGATATAATTTTCGACACCTTTTGAAGTAAATAGAATCAACATATAAATACAATATACAAAGATTAGCACTTATTTATTATTTTTTTTATTAAACTTAAAAATGAATTTTACAATAAATTAAAATCTTGCAGAAATATTAGAGACTATAATAAAGTTTTACATATGGCTTAACGATATAGAAGCATTAGAAACTTCTAATGATATAATTTTGAACATTTATGATATTTTAATTTTCTATTCACATTTACATTTAAAAAATTACTTCATACATATATTATAAATTTCGAAGATACTATTCAATTTACTTTCGAACAGGTTATAGGGAAGAAATTGTATTTACTTTTTTCATGGCTTTCAAAATTTAACTCATTCCCAATATTAAAGTTATGTAAATTCAGATTTCAATAAGTAATTTAGAAACTTTTTTTTATTTTTTTCCTTTTTTTAATATCTATATTAGAAAATATTGCAAATAAATGTCTCTATTTTCATTTTTTAAAGAATTTCTTTGAAAAACTAACACTTTATTAAATAAAGCTTTAAAACTTCCATGTTTAAAACTTCCAATACAAAATTTAATCAGAAGGCATCATTAAGATGCGATGTTATGAGTTTCTATATTCAATTGGAGCGCAGTTTCAATTACAGCATTCCCGGACAATATGACTATCAACACTGAAATTCCATCATCAATCGTAATGTAATATTCACATCTACATCTTCCAAAGCAAGCCGAACATAAATCAGATGAAATTAAGTTTTCCGTATACGTACAGAAATATCCCTGGGGCCTTCATTAGTAACGCCATCAGTCCGGGCCTGCGAATAATCTTCATATTAGCCATTTATTTTGGGGCCGCTGGAGTTTTGACGGGAACTATGCAAATATGCGATATGCTTTGGAGGACATGGCTATTAAACACTGGGGAAAATAATCACCAGTCTCAATGTGCATGTGTCTGATTCCTGTGGCGTTTATGAAGTGCGTTATTTTTAAAGCAAATGTGAGAGAGTTTATTATTTTTAACGGTTTATTGTATGAGATTAATGGCGAAGGGATATGGATCTGGGTGACGAGAGCTGCTCGAAACCTTTTCAAGTAGAAATGGAAGTTGAGACTTTTCGAGGATAATTTTTGGTTTGCGTTGAATGAAGAATGCATGGCGTTCGCTGATGGGAGCACTAAAAACGATTAAACTTTGCTCATTTAGGATCGTTGAAAATGGAAGTCTGAAGTAACAATAAAAAAAATGGCTGAATGAGGGTTGAATTATTTGGTAACGTATGAAAAAAAGAGAATCGTTAGATTCAGATGTAAAAAATGGATTCATTTATCCGTTAAAAAAAAGAGACTGCTACAGTAGCAATTGAAATATAAATGTCATTCGGATAAATGGTTTCTTATAAAATTTTGTTAATGCATTCCATTGAAAGTTAGATCAGATAGTCATTAAATCCAAAATTCTAAAGTATTATTTTTCAAATTGTAATTAACTTTTTTATGATTTTATTTGAAGAAATCGTTTTAAAAATGGAGCTAATTTATTATAAACTAACTGCCCTTGGTGATAATCTAATTCATCAGAATTTACGTTCAAAAATATGTTTAATTAATTTTTTTAGTAACTCCAGATATTTTCCAGTAAGGTAGATGTCTCACACTTTTTATTGTTTTTCAGTAATACATACATACATACATATATATATATATATATATATATATATATATA
>JAOUZG010006535.1:2418373-2439353 GCA_026289955.1 Argiope argentata
ACGTATATGAATTCCTGTAGGAAATCTGCACTTATTTGATTTATGAGAATATCATATTATATAAAAACCTTTAAATTATTTCGTCCCATTTTATATTTTAACCTTCTGCTGTTGTGGTGCACTGCGTGCTTCTGGAAATGGAATGAAAAGCATATAAATTTAAACTAGGTTTTTTCTTAATGATGAATCCGCAATCTGCTTAAGTCATTAACCAATGGTGTTGCTTTGACGGAACGGTTTAAATAAATGCTTATGAAAATTTAATGACTAAACAAACTTTATATAAATTGCAATTTTTAAGTTGGGCAAAAAACGGGGAATATTTCTGTGTATAATATTTAACATAATCAGTAATTTTTCTTTTAAAAACGAAGATCAAATTTGAGCTAATTTTCATCCAAAACTGCTGTTTTCGGGTTTTTTTAAAGATAAATAATAAATTAATTGAATCATTAATTTGAAATAGACATGAACGGTAGATGTTTTCTACTTTTGGCTAAGGTCATAGTCTACCACAAAATTTCCTTCTTCAGCTGTTTTCGTTTACCTGGAAGAGGAACAGAAAACACTTGTTGCGTTGACGCAACGTCAGCGGGTAAAGGACACTTCAGCTTACTCGGAGTGATAGATTTTTCATTTCGCTTTTCGATCGATGGATAGTGTGTACGTGTATAGAAATGTCTAAAAGAAAAAATATTACTTTTAGATGAAGCTCTGAATAAATATCATGAACTTGATTCAGAAGACGATGACATCTAAATTGTAGTTCTTCCACCAAAACTGCAGAAGCTAGTGTTGACGAAAAAGGAAAGGATTTTGTTTTACAAAATAATACAGCAGGGCAAATCGACTTACAATCAAAAAAGAAATATAATGTCTCGAAAACTGACAGTAGTAAAAAAACGAACATTTGAAATGGGTAAAATTTTTTTAAAAAAAATTACCTAAATCAAAAAAAGGAAGAAAAAGATAGTTTGGAAAGCGTAGAATTGAAAATAGAAGGTAAAACTTACGGGGAGGTCATTATTATAACTTCTTGTAGATCAAACAAATTAGGAGAGAGGTTTCTACGTGAGCTAGAGGTTGTTACGATTTTCAGTGCGAAGAGGAAAACAAAATTATTTTTGTTCATTGGAAAGATAATTCTGCTGTAACTTTTGGTTCAAAATTTGATAAGATTCAAACTGTAAACCAGGTTTCCTGTTATTCAAGTACTAAAAATTTAAAGAAAAGTTTTGGTGTCACAACCTCGTCTTATTGATCAATATAAGGACAAAATGGATAGAGTCAATTTATTTGATAATTTAGTGGCTAACTACAGAATACGAATTCGCGTTAAAAATGGTGGTGGCCTTTATTTAAAAATCACAATGATATTGCCTTATTAAATGCATGGAAATTGTATAAATTATCAATTACCGAAAATAAAAAGTCACTCTAGGATTTTACAGAAGAGGTTTTCTTATTTCTGTTGAAAACTCTTTTTGAGAATGGAGATTTCAATAGATGTACTTCAACCACTGGAATTCCTGGTACATTGAACATTAATAATAAACATTTAGTGGGTTGCCACTTTATTAGAAAGTCAGAGGACAGTAGAAGCATGCGTTGCAAGCAATATCCCAGTCAGATAATATATAGATGTACAGATTGTAAAGTTGCATTACATCACAATTGTCGTGAAAATTTTCACATGTAAATTCATGCAAGTTTGCTACATATCAACCTATAAAATACAATAATACAATAGTATCTTTTAATATTATTTGGGGTTTTCAAAGGCAGAGAAAAATTGGAGCGATTTCCGTAAATCAATTCAGAGTAAATTCTCACAAGTTGAGTTCAACTCTGTACCCTTATTTCGCTGACGTTGCGTGAACATAAACCCAATCTTTCAAAATGTAAGCCAAATTTTGACATTTTTACTTTAAAATATTGTTATATACTCCCAAACTAATAGATACTAACGTTTGTATACAAATGAATTCATGTCTTTTAGTTTTAGCGGTTAATGGACTGAATGAAATTTAATATGAATCGCATTACACTTACACACACGCACACGCACATACATACACACACACACAGAGAGAGAGAGATAACTAGAACCAAAACTATTGATTATTTTCTAAGAATTCTATTTGTATTATATACTTTTTACATTCTGCATTCAATAGATTTATTGTATGTAGGAACTAATGTATGTATTAGTTTTCCAATCATTTTTTCAGGTCTGTATATGTATTTCCTGGAAATGCTATCAATCTTGATTGCTGTTACCATAGTTCGTCCGTTTTAAGAATCTATTTGTCTCTCATAGATCAAGAATTAGTTAAATTTACAGAAAACAAAGCAACGCTTTATCTCGCCATTAACGGAGGTATTGTCTGGCCTAAGATAGCACAAGACTTAGCGAAATGGATTTAATAGCACAAGAATGAGCCAATTACTTTTAAAAGTGTAAAGAGCTAAAATTTTTAAAACCTTTTAAGTTTAATAGATCTATTGTAACCTCCGTAAGAAAGTCTAAAGAAAATCATTGAATGCTGAATTATTAATTACACACAATTTATTTTGCATTAATTTTCAATGATCTTTAATTTTAGATCTGTAATATCAAATTCTGTAAACAAATTTGAATTCAAGAAATAACTTCGATTATACTCATTAAAACTACATTCTACAATGCATGTATTGTATTATGACATAAGAGGAATCTCATTAAAATTTAATTTACTAAAATTCTTACAAGTATACTTCAGAAATTTTCAAGAAAGTCCATAAAATAAATTTTAGATGATGCTATAGAATGTGCTTATTAAGTTCATGCTTTCTATGTATTAAGTATCAACGACAGTATTTTTTCCCTGACTCAAACTAATTATAACCGAAAGTTCCTCGGTGTTGTAATTAGTGGGGAGAAAGTCGAGACCACGTAAAGGAACGGAAAAGTACAAAACTCAACATTTCCATGTGCATTTTCTCTTGGAACTTTCATAATTTTCAAACTAAATTATTAAACTACATGCTATATGATATTTAATTGTGCTAATTACTTTTCATGGGTCCTAGATGCAAACTGTCTATTAACTAATTTTTCATGCAGAACACCGACTAATACGAATTTTACGCGTTGCGTCAATTTCACCTATACTTACTTAACTGCAGAATTGCTGTTAAAACTTATAATCATCTGAATTTGAAAATGAAGCTTATAAATAACCATAGATTTTTAAAAACTAAAATTACCACGATAATACATCAAAAATATGGTTTTTCTCTCTCTCTGATAGAGATAGATAGATAGATAGATAGATAGATAGAGATATATAAATATAGATATAAATCGTATTTTTAATGTATTACCATGGTATTTTTAGTTTTTAAAGATCTATGGTTATTTATAAATAGGGTTCTTTATGAGACTTTGCTGACTTTTACTTATAATTAATTTTGCTAAATAGATGTATTTAAATAAAACACTACATGAAAGTTATTGATTTTTTCTCAAAACTGAAAAATAAAATGGAGACAATAAAATAATTATAAAATTCTCATTGGTACAACTAACATGTTTCCTGAAGATAAGATGTTTCTGCCTGGGGAACAGAATCTGTATAAAAACACTGAGTGTTAATTAGCTATCACTTTGCTTAATATAACATAAGTATTAACTATTTTAACAAATTTTTGATCCACAAATCTTAGTCGAAGTCTAGTAACATTGGTATTTTCTATAAATACATTTACATGACAAAGAAAAATAGTTAAGTATTCAATGCATTAATACTTATTTGAATTACCGAAATACATATTTATATGATAATTTAATTGAAATTGAACGAAAAGATGTATGCCAATTTATTCAAGATTATAAAATTAACATAAGTATCAAATTGTACCGGATTTCTTTCTTGTTAAATTATTAAGAATTATTTTTCTACTTTCGTTCAGTTTTCTTTTAGCAATAACAATATCATAAACATATGTATGGGAACAAAATATTTACTAATTTGAGATATTACGATATGTTTTAATGTTTTTAATGTTTTATTGTATTTAATATGTCATCTAGCTGCAATAAAAGAAAACTGTCATGGAAATATGCCTGAAAAGTTTAACGAAATTGGTATCTTAATTATTTATCTGTATTTCAATTTCAAAACTTGTCATGACAGTTTTCTATTATTGCAGCTAGATAACATATTAAATACATTAAAACATTAAAATAAATTAAATACATTAAAACATTAAAATACAGTAAATACATTAAAATACATTAATTAAATTAAAACATTAAAATACGTTAAAACATTTTGTAATATCTCAAATTAGTGAATATTTTGTACCTATACATATATTTATGATGTTGTTATTGCTAAAAGAAAATTGAATGTAAGTAAAAAAATAGTTCTTAATAATTTAACAAGGAAGAAATCAGGTGCAATTTGATATTGATGTTAATTTTACAATGTTGAATAAATTGGCATATATCTTTTAGGTTAAGATCCACCAAATTATCATTTAAATATGCAGTATGTAAAATATTCCAAATATACTTATGACCATAAATATGGAATACACTAAATAAAATATTCCAAATAAAGTTATGACCAGAGCTGCATTGCTATTGAAATTTCAATTTCCAAAAGGAGTGAAAAAAATAAGCAATATACTGGGAATTTCCGAAAGTCATAGCATGAAATATATATAAAAAATGCACTGCTCACTTCGGACTGAATATCCATTTCAGGATGCAGGTGGTATTATTTTCATTGATGTATAACGAAATATGCAAATCTCGGAAAAGCCTTCATCGGAAGAGGAAAGGGGACTACGCATTTTAGATGGATCTGAGGCTTTTATAGTCAAACTTGAGTTCAGCTGCTATGAAAGCCTCTGTATTCTTTAAAAGATATATCTGCTGGCGAATCGATATCAATACATTTTAGATCGATATCAATACATTTAGATATATAATATGCATATGAGTTGGTTGCTGTTGCATATTCGATTACATACACTAGGCCGCTATAATTTAATTTGCTTAAATTATTTGATGAAGGGAATATCCTTTAGGTAAAAAGAAATCAGTAATCTTAAATACAAGAATTTTTATCAAAAAATTATGGTTTCAGAATTGTTATTATAAAAAAATAAACATATTTTCTTTTCATATAGGAGCAATGTTTAAGGATTTTAAATGAATATTAAAGGTCATGAGTTAATTTTAAACCCAAAATACACATACTCATGAAATGTGTATCGAAGTTTTGTTTTTAATTTAATTCTTTTTTCAAGCAATTTTTAGAACTTTAAATAATAATTGATAGAACTACATGAACACCAAAACAAGATTATCTACTACGATTTTGCCTGCACTTGAAATTATCTTGATTTACTCAACATGTCAAAAACAATTTTATATATTTTATCTTGAAGGTATTTTAGAAAAAAAATTATGTTCCAATATCATTGAAGTTAAATAAGATTTGCTGATCAGCCACTTTAAACAACAGATGTTTCTACACTTCTAATATAAAATAATTTCTAGATGTTTGTACTAGATTAAATAAATTAGATATAATTGGATTAAGAAAATTTAAAAAAATGAATAGTCAAAATTTATATAACTATTTCTGAATTTCATTAGGATATTAAAAAGAAATAATTTGTATTTAGTTAATTTTTATAGAAATAAAACTTATTAAATTGCAAATTGGGAATCTTCCACCTATAGTTAGCTTACTTTTTTTATTTAACTCTTAAAGTGTGAAGTTTTTAATTATATATTAAATTGGAAAACTTTAAAATCATGAAATCTGAAAAAAGTGAAATCGTATAAAATGAACATGTCTTAAAAGTAAAAATACTTTTGTAATCTTTTTTAAAAATATTTCAATTTTGAATTTTTGTGACTCTATGAAGAATTTTTTTTTTCATTTTATTTATTTATATGCAAATAAAACGATACAATGATTTTTTTTATTTATAGATGACTTGGAATATATTTAATTTGATAGTATAGCTATTTATTTGAAAAAGAAAAATGCGAAAAGATTATCTAAAAATATTCTTCAAATACTATAAAAATATAAAACTCAAAAAAAAATCTTCGACCAGAATTTTTTTTCAAAGATAAAAACAACTTAGAATTAGGGAAAATAAGTTTCAATAAACAAAACAAATAATAAAATAGAGTTGAAATAAAGTTAAACTGGTTTTGAAGATGATTTGTGAATAATAGAAATATTAGGAACATTGGATGTATTTAACATTTAGAGAAACGTTACAAGATAAAAGAAATTAATTCATATCATTAACAGATAAGCTTTGAATTCCAGTATCCATTAAGATATGGCATATTGACAAAAGTGGCATGTTGAAAAGTAATGTTAAGTAAGAATAAAGATTAATATTAATAAAAAACATAGATAAAAAATTAGATTCCCTATTGTGCAAAAACAAAAACATCTGGCAAAAAAATCATTAGGTGAAACATTATTATTAATGTTATATCTATATAATATTATTTAATTTAACTGTAAAACTTTTCCCATTTAAAAAAAGAACTAACGTTAAAAGGATAACATTTTATTCAAAAACTAGTGAAATACACAAGAGACATTAAAAGCCATACACGTATACATCTAAAATAATTTTTTGTGTGCATAATTTATTATTCTGCCTTTGCTATTGGTTGAACGAAATTGCCTGCTAAACTTTAAGCTGCTTTAAAAGAATAAACTGAATTATAATTCATGCGCCTGGCTGAATATTTTAAATCTGTTTGCCAATGGCATGTTTGATAAGCAAAACAACTTTCATTTCCAAATCATTCTCATGCAACGCTAATTAACACGGAAGCATTCATTATTTCATGCATTAATTTACATAGGCTGTCCTTTTACCGCCAAGTTACACTCATTAAATTCATTACATCCTTTCTCTCTTGTTCTGTAACTGATAATCAATATGTCCAACTTGATGAAAACAATGCAAGGGAACTTTATTTGGCGACTCATCTCAAGTCAAAACAACAGCTGTTAAACATTCGTTCTAGAAGATGTTGACAGTTTTAATTTAATTTATTCCTCGCAGAATGAAACTGGACATTTCTCAAAGGAATTTATCCCGTGTAAATGCAAGTGAACTCATTCCAACTTTTCCCCTTCATTCTCAATTACAAACGGTAAATTCTGGTGGCGCTGTGATCGAAAACAAATTACTGCCTCGAAACAAAGCTTTGTCGTGGCGTAATTGCTCCTTAAATGCAGCTTTCTAAGAATTAGTCTTTGTCAGAAATGTTTCCAGAAAGACGAATTAAGCAGCCAAGCTCGCCAACGCTAAGCAGAAATTCGTGAATGCCAGATGCCTCAACTATAACAATATCTACTAATTTCATGAATAGTAGAGCCGGTAGAGCACGTGTGCTGGAATAGCAGACTGCATGCCGTGTTCTCTGACGTTCTCTCCATAGTTTCCTGTTCAAATTGCCGGAGCTTGCCGGGGTTAATTGACGGACTAACATTGATGATAATGATGATTCGTGATGAATGAGCCGGATTTACGCAAAATCAAACCCTGATAACGTGGTAGGGTGGCAAGAGGAATAAGTTTAATCTAGTGTTAAACGGAAATTCGCGAAGATAAAGGATTATCTACAGTTTAGTAGTAAATCACAGCTTGTTCGAAAATTGCTTTGATAAATATGACAAAGAGCGCTTGAAAACTAGAATGAAAATATCACCTCTTTAAGAAATTAGTATTAACTCTCATAATAATAAATCAGTTATAAATGATAATAGCTGTTTTAGACTCAGAACCTTCTCATTTTATATTTTGTCACAGTAAAAAAATACATTTGGCTAAGATATTGTCTGGTTTAATAGAATAAATGGGTACAAGATAAGAAAAAGAGTACTATGTTGCAAAAGACAATGATTTAAATAAAATTAAAGCTGAAAGAAAATTTTAGTTTTATTGAATTGAAGTTATATAGGGGGTGTATAACGTATTGAAATCCGCAGATGCAATGTCTAATGCGATAAAAGAGTAAGAAGAAATTTAGGATCTGTTACCAATGATTGTGTTAAATATAGATTTTTGTGTATATTTAACGTTCTTAAAGCTTGTGATAAACGGATTTTCTTTATTTATATGAATATTATTAATACTAATGATGTGCATATCTATAAAATATTGAATTTTTAATGAGGTCTATATTTTAACTGATTTGTTAAATTTCTTTCTACAGAATAGTTCGCTTATTTCATAAATAAATTGCAAAATGTATTTATGAAATTCCAAATAATATAGATTTAGAAGTTTTTTTCAACAATTGTTATAAGGATTCAAAAATTATTCTTTTACAAAATGTGCATATATTGATATCATTTACTTGCTTTATTTTAGCTAAAACATTTCATAAAATCTCTATTATTTATAATTATGATTATTAATGATTAATATAATACTTTCTAGGCTATAAATTATCCCAATAAAAATTGTGGAACACAAAAATGACTTTTACCTCAAAGTAAAAGGAAATCATGCCGTTTGCTTTGGAACAGCTTGAATAAAGTTTATTTTAAAACTGATAAACCTTCTTTAAAAATAATATAAAATTTCAATTATTCTTCCTTTTAGGGCATCACTAAAGGACAAACATTTAGTAAAATGATTCAAGAATAAATAAACCAAGCCAATGACAAGAAAATAAAACTACATTAAAAAATAATCAGTATAACAAATACCGTAGATGATTTAAAACTAATCATTAATTTTTTTCCGAAGGAGAAGAACTATATAATATTTAAATCATATAATTATAAATTTATCACTTATATAAAAATTGGATCACAGAATAAGAAAATTATAAAAATACGAATTTTCAATAAATAACTATTACTATTTGTATATATTAATAGTAGTGTTTATAAAATAAAAATAAAATATTATTTTTGAGAGGTATGCCCACGTTCACGAAATCATACGACAGAAAAATGAAAAAATTTTGAACTTGAATCTAATGATTTTTATCAAATAAAAAAATGACTGCTTTAATATAAATATCACTAATATAAAATAGACCACAAAATATAATAATTCACTTTTTATCTGGTTAATTTTTACTTTTTTTACAAATTACTTCTTTTTAAGAAATCAAGAGTTACTGAATGACAAATAAAATTAAATTTAGAATGTTAATTATTACTCTGATTAATATAAGTTAAAAACGAGTAATACTTTCGGTAATTTCTTAAAGCTTATAAGCCTTATCTATCTAAACTAAATATTATTTGTTGTTGTTGTTTATAATGGCACTTGCCATGGACAAGCTCGCTGACAGTCCACGGTTTTAAGTAGAAGGTTCATCACTTCGATTATGTAGCATCAGCTAGGAAAAAGAATATGTCTTAGCTACATATGCAACATATTCGTTTGCATAGCTCCTATATTATAGGGAGGCACTTTCACAGATCTTACAGATAAAACAGAAGAAAAACAATTATGTCAGTACTTGGACTCGAACCAGAAAGCATAGATTATGGGGAAGACGCTCTACTCCTAGACCAAGACATCGGCAACTATGTTTTATATTATTTGATCAAATGAGTTTCATCAAATAATAAAAATTGCCATAATATAAAACAGGAAGCGACAGAAAACAATCTATACTTTGTTGTTAGGTTGTTGTTGTCTCCTATGGTACTTGCCATGGACAAACTCACTGAGGTAGTCAGCAATTTAAGCCTAATCAGCGTCTCTTGTTTTCTAGTAGCGCCAACTAAGACCAAGAGTACGACTTTTGACACTAACGCATCACATTCGCTTGCACAGCCCCTTTTTACCGGGGGGGGGACACATTCACACACCTTACAGATAGAACACAGTGCAACCATGCTCAAACCTGCACTCGAACCCGTGATGCCTAGATCATAGGGAAGACTCGCTACCCCTCTGGTCAGAAGCCGGAATCCAAACTTTATTACGTTTTATTATTACTTTTTTTACTAAGAAATTTCTTCTTTTTAAGAAATCAAGAGTTACTGAACAACAATAAAATTATATTTAAATTGTTAGTTATTACAATTTGTATAATTTGATAAACGAGTAATAAGTCCAGAAGTTTCTTAAAATATCTATATATTAAAATCATGGCCTAGGACATTAAGGAAATGCGTTAACGATTATTTATCTAACTAGCGTTATTAAAGAGAATTGAACTGACTAAACCCTCTCTGCTATCCTCTGTTAGATACTTTGTTTGCTCTTCTTGATGATGCTACCCCGAATGCCCACATTTCTGTTTCGCAGATCTGACGCCAGTCTCTGCTGGGATTAGAAACTTTTGTCTATAATCCGGCTTTTCACTTGGAAGCTTACGGTCTCGAATTACTGTTAGGCATGAACTTTGTTTACTTTACGGATTCTAACAATGTGGAATCTGACAGCATTTAGGGAAGTCAATTTACTATCAGCTGCTCGCAGTCCTTGAAGCCAAAGCATTTGGTATATGCATGTATCCATTATCGCGTTTGAAAATTTAATGAAATTCTTAAATAGTTCTGCAAAGTCTTGAGATATATGCAAACATAAAAAAAAGAAGAAAAAAAACATCAAAGTTTTTCAAATTTGTTACTGTAATATTTAATACTAAAATTCTTAGCTTATGGACTAGTCATACTTAATATTATAATAAAAATATTTGTAACATTAGCTATGAATGCATTAACTTTGCAGATGTTGTTGTGTTATTAGTGGAACTTGCCATTTATAAGCTACGTCGAGTTTATTAGCGATTTTTAAGCTAAAAGGAGCGTCTCTTGTTTTGAGGTAAAAATAACTAGGGTCAAGAGCATGACTTAGTTATACATTTATCACGGTTGCTTGCACAATTCATTTTTTACAGGGGGTCACATTCATACACCTTACATATAGAACATACACCTTACATGCAGAATGCCCGCTTTCGGGCTCAGAAAGTCTTCCTCGTGTTCTGTGAAACCCGGGTTGGAGTCCTCGTTCAGGCATGGCGGTTCTTTTGTGTTCTATTTGGGATATGTGTTAATATCCCCCCCCCGTAAAAAGGGGCTGTGCTCAAAAGGGCCCTTAGGTGCTCAAGAGTCCATACCGTCAGAAGTTTCTGCATTGCTCTTTCCGTGGTAAAAAGCGGGCACAACATCACCATCATAAAACACAGAGCCACAGTGTTCAAACCAGGCTTGAACCCGGGACTAGCTACCCTTTTTTTATTAGTGGAACTTTCCCTCGACAAGCTACGCTGAGTTTAACAGCGAGTTTTAAGCCAAAAGGAGTGTCTTGTTTTGAGGTAACGCTAACTAGGGTCAGGAGCACGAATTAGCTCCACTTTCATCACAGTTGCTTGCACTGCCCCTTTTTATAAGAGGCCACATTCATACACTTTACATATAGAACAAAGAAGAACAACTGTTCTCGAACCGAGATTCGAACCAGGGATACGCTACCCTTGTGTCAGGGTGCAGGCACTTTGCAGATCATTAGGGTAATATAAAAATGGTGTTAGTTCAATTAGTTTAATTTGTTCGACTTTAAAACTTCAGATTTATTTTTTTCATTCCACATTTTATAAGACATTTCTTTTCATTGTTGGGATATTTATCGTTCATTCCGCTTTTGTGAGTGTAAAAATGCCTTTATATAATCATTATTGTTGCGAAATAAAATGTTTATTTCAGGTATAAACAATTGAATCTTTAATTTTTCTTTCATATCAATAAATATGATAATAACGTGATCGAACAAAACATTATGTATAGTAAATTGATGTGCTACTTACTATACATTCATTTACTATTCATGAACTCAGAATATTTATAATTTATTTGCATTTAACTTAGAAACAACAATTAATGAAAAACTTTAATAATACATTGAATAAAATTTTAATGCTTTATGTATTCAATATTACTAAAATTAGTTTTGATGTAGGTTGAAAACTTCTTTTACCAGAAATTACGATTGTGTATTAGGAAAATTATTATTTATTTTCAATTTGAAAGTGGAATTTCATTTCAGATGTAAATTTCTAATAGAAATTGTATGTATATTAAGTTTTAGATAGTATACTAAAATTCTATTTGTCTCAATTTATTTTCAAGTTGAAATGGTTTAATAATACATTTGAAAATGATTTTAAATTATTTAAATTTTAAACCATAACTTGGTCATATAGTAGTTGTAAAGTTATTTTTCTATTTTTCATTTTCATGATTTTTTTTTCAAAAAGTGACAGTTTTATAATATTCATAATTAAGAATCGAGAATAAGAAATTTTAGCATTTAAATTAACAATTGATTCAGAATTCATATCAGCCTGTGAAATATTGGTACTTCAAATACGTCTATACAGCCCAACTCCTTAATTAAAAATTAAATATTTTCTTTTTTCCTCAGAAAATTAATATGTCTAAAAAGTGAATTAAAAAGAGAATGAATTTTATTTCTTTTCAGAATATTTGGGATCCTCTCATATAAAAAAATATTTTATATTTCAACAACATTTCTTATGTCTGTTAAGCAAATATTTTTTCTATCGTAACTTTTATTTTATAGTCTAGGCTGAATTTGCGAGTGAAATTTTTGAAGTGACGAAAAAAATATTGATATATCGTAGTGCTATCGTTGACATTGACATCTCTTGAGAAAATGATAATTCTAAAAATATTTATTTTGGTTTTCATGAATGTTAAGCAAAAGATTTTTCATAAAAAATATCTTTTTTTTCATTGGCTAGACAGCTCTGTACGTGAAAATTTGAATCTTTATTTTTCAAGTAGTGACAAAAAGTCTGCCATGATGTAAGGCTTTCCAAAAGCTCAAGCTTATGAAGAAAAAAATTGTTTTTTTTAAAAATACTTTAATGACTTATCTATTTAAAATGTTATAAATTTCCCTTTTAATAAAATAATGTTTGCATTTCTTTAAAATTGGAAATAAAAGAAGATAAATATATTTTCCAAATGAATGCAAAAAACCATATTAAAGTATTTTTGCAATAAATTGTTGATCCCTATATTGCTTTTAAAAATTATAAGTATAAATTTAAATATATAAAATACTGTACACGGTTATTCCTATTATAGATCAACTTTCATTTATTACTGAAATTTTGTTTTGATTTCTCTCTAAATTACCCGAAAGCTCTGTTTTGGACCTTAATAATATTTATTGCAATGAGGCATATTATTTTGAAAATGAGATGCATGAATTGAATTTTAAGTGAGATAATGGCCAATTTATCCCACTTCTCACTTCCTGCCAAAATGGAAAAATTTGGCACAAAACCAAAGCAGCTAGCATGAGGTCCACATAATGCGTGCATCAATCTCAAATTAAGAACTTGCAGTTATTCATTCGCAGAGTTGACTCAGTTATTCTTAAAATAAGGCAAAATATTCTTCCAATATTAAAGCATATAAGATTTTATTTCCTTAAAATCAAATGCATGTTTTTAAAAGATTGGAGAAAGAATCAGCTTTTTCAGCAACGAAAATGCAAAATGATAAAATTAACATGAGGGAATAATTAATTTCAAAATTAAATTTAAGAAATAATTTTATAAAGAAAATATGGAAATAAATTTCTCACATTTTAAAATAATTATTTTTCAAATATTGCTTGATTTGACCGATTTCTATGAAGGAAAATTTTGATTTTTTTCTATAAAATTATTTTTTATCACTGTTGAACAAAGTATTTTTTTAAAAAAAATAATAATTGTATGTTATGAATGCTAGATAAAATAACGAACAAATTTTTAAACTTTTATATTCTGCAAAAATGGAAAATTTGAAAAAAAAAGCCAATTAACCAGAGAGTAACTAAGAGATCTGCACAATGTGATCGTAAATTAGAACTTTATGATTATCCAATCACATAACATATACTATCGTTTCAATTGAGGAAAATGTTTTTTTATTGTTAAAGAATATAAGATAATAGGGGTTTTTTCATCGATGATTTAATTAATTTGATGAAACATTGTAAAAAATTAAAAATTAATTAAAATTTTTGCCATCAATTTAGATAAATGTATTATTTTATCAATGAAATGCTAGTCTAATCATATTATTGTAAATCAAAAAATAAAATATTTTTAATAAATAACCTGAGAAAAAAAGAATAGTAGATAAACTTTGAAAACATAATAAAATAACACTTCGGAGTTAAAAGCTGGATATAATCAATGATTTGAAAACAAAACGAAAAACTTCCAACTTATGTCATTAATACATAATTTGCATGTGTTTATGACTTACTTCTTTTCCAGTTGTCGTAAATCCAAAAGTTGGATATAATCAATGATTTGAAAATAATCAATGAATAATATACATTGGATCTAATCAATGAATTCCCAAAAGTTGGATATAATCAATGATTTGAAAACAATCAATGAATAATATACATTGGATATAATCAATGAATTTCCAAAAGTTGGATATAATCAATGATTTGAAAATAATCAATGGATAATATACATTGGAAATAATCAATGAATTCTCAAAAGTTGGATATAATCAATTATTTGAAAATAATCGATGAATAATATACATTGGAAATAATCAATGAATTTCTAAAAGTTGGATATAATCAATGATTTGAAAACAAAATGAAAAACTTCCAACTTATGTAACTAATACATAATTTGCATTTGTTTATGACTTACCTCTTTTCCAAGTAATGCTGTCAAATGGATAACCTCCAAAAGGGCACATGACAGAGAACCCCTCACTAGACAGAGCACTCAAATTATTCAGGGGTCGAATGAAAAGGTTTCCAAACACATTCAATCTTCGCGCATGAACAGCACGGCCAGCATCATTATAGGCCTCGCACATGTAAACACCACTGTCCGTAACATCTACTGAAGTGATATTGACGTAACTGAAGACCTCTCCATGATTGCTCAAATAAGTGCTAACCAAAACGCCTGGACGAGTGGACAATGGCCATATACCATCCATGGTCCATTTCACTTGAGGTGCTGGGTTGCCGTTTGCGACACACATTAGGCTAACGAAACTACCAGATCTAATGATCTTCTCTGGGAAAGTAACTTTGAATTTAGGAGCCACATCTGTAATGAAAGAATCATAATGGGTAAGGATTCGCATATTATTTATGATTTATAAAGTTTTTACTTTCATAAATGAGGACAGAAGAAAGGTGTTTAAAGTTGTTGATTGCTTGTTGCGGTTACATTTTGATGAGAAGTTAATTTTACTGGAAATTGAAGTTATTATTTTAGTGAATTGGATATTTTTCTGAATTTTATCCAGAAAGCATTTATAATAAAATCAAAGTTTCTTTTTTATTATGTTTCTTTGGATTATATTACTACTGATTCATGAATTGTTCTAAAATCCTATTAGTTCAATTATTTTCAGATTTAAAGGGAGGTTTTAGTCCTTTTATTATATAATCAGAATCTTCCTACAGAATACAATTTTAATGTTTCCTTTTTTTTTCATTTCAACATCGATACTGTTCCAACAGATTTATTTAGTGTATATAATTATGTTTCTGCAAAGGTTTTAGTCCTTGTATTATATAACCAGAATTTTCCTAATAAACATAATTTTAATGATTCTTCTTCTTTTTTTTTCATTTCAACATCAATACTGGTCCAAAAGATTATTTAGTGTATATAATTAATTTTCTGCAAAGAATTTTTCTATTAATCTATCATTCATTGTTGATTTATCCCATCAGAAAACATCTCACATTTTGAAGAAAAGTAGGGAAAATATTTAAAGAATTATTCCTTTTAAATATGTGAGGTTACTTTTATTAAAAAAATATAATGCCTTTTACATTAACAACTACTTTTTATTATATGATTAGGTAATTCAATTTTAATCTCAAGAAGGCCACTTTACAATTTGCAGTTGTCATGATATTTCACAAATAAACACATAATTATACAATTTTATAGGCTTTAAATAAATTATCATCGAAAGAGTATTTGTTTATATTTTTTAAAGTATTTAAAAACATCCAATTTAAAGAAGTTTGAAAATGATTAAAATATTTTTCTTAACTTGTTAAAAATAAAAATAAAAATGAGATTTTGGGGAAATTTAAAGTGATACAATAATTTATTTCAACTAAATTATAGTAGTTTTAAGTCTTTTTAAGTAGCAAAATAAAAAAATAATAATTAAACGAATAATATATTTTGACATCTTGTATATGAGAAACGTACTGAACGTCATTACTGAATTATGAGATATTTAAATGCGGAAAAATTCTTTATCACAACAATTTTATTTTTTAGACATTTTTTTAATATTTCAATATATTCAAGATTTAATAATGCTTTTTACTGTGAACTTTGTCAAGTAGTGAATAACTGTTAACGTTTATTTTTGAATACAAATGATATTAAACTTTAAAATACTAGTAAGATATATTAGCCACTGACAAAGTTAATACCAGTTTCTACGTAGTAAATGAAAAAGAACCTCGGAAACTACTTCTAACAATAGATAAGCATAAAAAAGACAAATAAAACCTACCGCCAATAACAAGCTGTGCTGCGGCTTGACTCACAAAGTAGTCTCGATGAGCAAAGCATTGATACATTCCGGCATCTTGACGTAATGCAGTGGATAGATGCATGATAGTGGAGGTTGGAAAAGAAATCCTCGGATTTGAAGCAAGAAATCTCATATCCTTTCTCCACACAATGGAATCCACTGGTCCTCCAGTAATGGTGCAATTAAATGTTGCATTTTTTCCAATGTCCACACGAGACATCTTTGGGAAAACTGATGTTGCGATATTTTCTATAAAAAATAATGATAAGAAAATTTCAGTTTTGTTTTCTACTCATTTTTTTTCATATTACATTTTTGGAAAATTAGTGCTTTAGTTGGTAATTAAATGCATAAAAAATATTTATCAACACTTTTAAGGTTTTATTTTATATTATAAAGAATAATTGTTTCAAAATAGTTAACCAAATAATTGAAGGAAAAAAATTAATATTATTGCAAAACCTACTGCATAATCCGCCAATGAGTTTGAAGCACTCTTTTAATTTTAAGTATTTATAAATTTTTGACTGTATTTTTATACTTTCTTTTAGAAAAAAAAGAGATTTATTTTGTGCTTTATTCAGTTTTTATAGTCGTTTTTTTAAAAAAAGTTAAGCAAAATAATATTTATTATGTAGTTATATAGACTATGTTTAAAGATTGTATATTGTGTTTATAGATATAGATTAGCTTTACTTAAAAGTTAATTAATGTTAATTATCATTTAATTTAATCCTTTTTCCCCTTTTAAGTATTATGCAAAAAATGACATAGATAATTTATACCAAAACAGAGATCAAAGCTAAAATTTAACTTTAAATAACTGTATTCCTGACATTAGGTTAGTACGTCTTCCCCTTTATTTGGGTGTCCCGAGTTCAAACATGTTTGTTTTTCTTCTTTGGTCTATCTATGAGGTGTGTAAATGTGCCTTTTCCCCCTCTTTAAAATGCGTTGTGCAATCGAAAGTGGTTATTAAAACATCTGAATCATACTCTTGGCCCTAGTTGATACCTCTGAAACAACAAGAGATGCTCACTGGGCTTAAATTACCGACAAATAATTATCATCAGGCTTGTAAAGTGCCATAACTCATAATATTTGTAAACAAAAACCTAAATATTTGTATTAGGATTTATTGAGTTCAATTAGTTTTCGGAATACTTTGGATAAGTGTGTTCAATAACTCATTATTTCAATGTCTGGGTAAGGTTAATTCATACAATCTCCGTAATTGAGTAAAATAAATTCATATTCATTTTTATGTTCGAACATTTTTTATCATGCAAATTATGTAGAGCTGGAATCGAAAACTGCAATTACTAGTCAACTGCCTTCGTGTTGCCCATTTTTGAGCACAGATTCCATATAATAAAAGTTGGAAATAAAATTACATGAAACATAAATAATGGATTTAAAACTTTAAAAAATTAGGACACACAAATTTTAATAAAAACAACATATATAGAGGAATATACATAAACTCTGAAGAATATAGGCATTGTAATTTCTGATGTTGAAAGGAACTGTAATAGTAATTTTACCTTTAAGTAAATATCATACTTGTGAAAAGGGAATCGACTAAGAGGAACCCCATTTTCTGTACTTTTAATCAACTTCACACACATTTGAGAATGCGTGATGTATTTTCATAAAATGAAGGGTGAAACAACTAAATACAACTGAATTGATTAATAAAAATATGATATTAAACGAAATGTATGCTTTAAGCAATTATTTTGGCATGAAATAACAAATAAGTATTATTTATTTTTATGAACTTAAATTTAAAATTCTTTGAATTCATTTGTAGCTCTTTGTCAATTGGATTTTCATTCATTCTTTGTTGAAGATGCTTTTAAACATATTGCCTCAAGAATGCTTTGTCCATCAATTGTTTTGAACATTTGGTATAAAATATATTTCCTTTTTCAGTCTAAGCATATATATGTGTTTTCTGTTTAAAAACAAAGTGAAAGTTCCGTATTGTCTTGAAATAAATATATTTATGAAGAGTTTTGAAACTAACTGTGATGAAAGTTTCGTACAGAGAGTTGAGAAATCAATAAGTAAAACTGCCTCTTCATGAAATAAAAATACTTTTAAGGAATTACGGTGAAAAAAATATATGTGCTGTAAACATTTTTGATATATTTAATGTTAATTATTAAAGCAAATATATTCTTCATCGAATTTATTAGTATTTTATTATCATTGTATTTCACTCGCATTGCTAATTATGTTGTGAATATATAAAAGGAGAGTTTTCTATTCCAAAATAAATTCTTACCTCCTAGAAAATGAATATTCTTATATTTAAAGATCTATCATTAATTCCTTATTATTGGGCAAAAGAAACATATATTACCAAGTCATATAATGCTTGTTTTTCTTTATGTAGTTACTGATTGTTAAAAATTATTGTGTTTAACTTATATTGAATTATTTGAACAAAAACTGACTTTCAAAAAGCAGTTTTAAGTATCAAATTTTTCCAGACGATAATAAAGACATATTGTTTTAAATATTTAATGTTTTATAAAACTTATGTTTAATGTTTTATAAAACTCATGCTTAATGTTTTATAAAACTTCTGTTTAATGTTTTATGAAACTTATGCTTAATGTTTTATAAAACTTATGTTTAATGTTTAGTTAAACTTATGTTTATTGTTTAGTAAAACTTATGTTTATTGTTTTATAAAACTTATGTTTAATGTTTAGTAAAACTTTTGTTCAATGTGTAAAAATTATATTATTAAGAGTTTTTGTTTTATTTTTTATGCTTATGTGTACATTATAGTCTTTATGATATTGTCCGAATCCATACCATGATAATGATATTGAAGCCAGTATTGTCTGACTACGCATTTATACACTGAATCTAATCTTTTACAAGAAGAATTTTACTATCTGTTGACAACCGTAGCATAAATGGCACTTTATTTCACGCAAATATTGAAAAAAATTAATATAATATTATTTCTTAGTTGTTTTTTTAATAAAGAAGAATCCTTGGTAATATTTGATGAAACGGTAAACAAAGTTTCATTTTTTTTTTAAATTTACAATGTCTATTCTTTTAAATTCCAATTTTTTTCTCTAAATTTTTTAAATATCTGGATAAGATAAAACAAAAAAAAAAAGAAATGAAATTTGAAAAGTTATGGTTGACATTTTTAAATTTATTACCGTATTTTCAGAATTATCATTATTATTTTCATTAGAATATCTTCAGAATTTAGTGTACAAACATGCTAAAGACTATTTTTTTCCAAATTTTAT
The DNA here is from genome assembly GCA_026289955.1 of Argiope argentata. Classification (NCBI taxonomy): domain Eukaryota; kingdom Metazoa; phylum Arthropoda; class Arachnida; order Araneae; family Araneidae; genus Argiope; species Argiope argentata. Next base: position 2,438,244 of record JAOUZG010006535.1, read on the forward strand.
GCTCTTGTTAAAAAATAAAAAAAATCTCCTATGGGGTACACATTCTCAGTTTCCAAAATTTCCAAGGTAACGTAAATATAGATACATGTTTACACATGAACTTCTAGATTAATAATCCTTTTTGCCGTCCTCTCCTGTCAGCGAACATCTCTGTTTTTACTCTGTTTTCCGCCGCGCTTGAACAAACAAAACACAAACTCAAACAAGCAAACATTTGAAAAGCATTTTAAACCATTAAAATATTTATAAAGCAGAAGGATGTTAGAAGTGCTTTTCGGCCGTTCCGCAGGATTTCGACTTGGACGCGATAGACGCGTTACGGACGACTAAGAGTCTAACAGATATTTTTTCTCTTTATATAAACGCTTCCTTGAACATAATGAACGAATTAACTAAAAAATAATTCTAAATAAATTTGATATGAAATGAAATACAGATACATTTATTGGAATTAATTAAAAAATTAAAAATATATTCCTCCAAGCATGAAAAATTGTGTATAAATGTTTAATTAGAAATTTTTCTTACTGTCACTCTCCAATTTTAAATACCGAATATCAACCGAATGTTTTGGAATAAGTTTACTAAAACTTATTTATGTCTTTCAATAGTTAATAACTATTTCCTCACTTCCTAAAATTCCAATTGCCCTTATTTAAAAGTTTTAAAATTTTCTTTTTTACACGTTTTTTGGTTAACAATAGTAGGTATAAAATAAATGTATTAAAAATAATGCAGTCCATTCAATATTAAGTATCTTTTTAATCTCTTTCAATTGACTGAGAAGTAAGTCCTTAAGAATAATTTTTAAATAGCAGCAAATTATTAAATATCTTTCGAAGAAAGTATCATTTTAATTTTTATGTTGAATATAAATCTTAAGAGTTTTCCGTTTTCCGAATTTTTACTCGAATTTCAAACATTTTGATATCAAGGCCGACTTATTAATTGGCTTATCCTTCATAAATACACAGTTTTAAGGTATGCAATTGAAAAAACTATACTAAATTCAATAAGAAATGAATTTTTATATATATAGATATATAGATATAGATATAGATATAGATATAGATATAGATAGATAGATAGATAGATAGATAGATAGATAGA